>KV751315.1:16402091-16416332 GCA_001698575.1 Mola mola | reverse complement strand
CGCGTCAGCTGCTGCGGACAGATTCAGCCGCATCCCAACCATCTAAACCAGCTCACAGCCACTTCTACACAATCTCATCCATCTTCTGCGGTGAAATGTTTGTTGTTCACACTTCCATTATAGGAACAAGGGAAGGGAAAAGCGTTTCAGGAAGGTGGTTTAATTTCATCCTTGATAACCAAAATGTTTGAATTTAAAATGGTAATTGAAAGTATGGCTGTTTGATTTAAACGACCCGCATTTCGTTACAGGTTAATCCGCCTAAATTATAACAGCATGGATTTGAATCATTGCTGTTTTAAGTGTTCAGAATGCAAAATCACAATAACAAGATTTTTTGTTAGATGTATAATTTACTTAAGAAAGTAACTACTTAATATATTCTGGACACATTACTGAAAACATTTTATTATTTCAATCCCAATGATCATGACCCACAGCTCAGATCCAATTAAAAAAAAAAAAAACCATCACGAAATATTAGGATGTTTCACTGTGGCTACTTTTATCAAAAATAAAACAAACACTTCACTCCATGTGCAACGAATATAGAATTCACAGAACGTTTGAAGAACGTTTCCACAACATTTTATTCTCTTTTTTCTTTTTTTTTTTTGAAAAAAAAAATCAGCTTTGCCATTTCATTTTGGGCTTAAAGTCCCTGTCCAGTGAAAACTGAGTTTTCTTCCTCCGGGACTGATGTACCCGCCTCGCTCATTAACGATTCAGGCCTGTGTGAGCCAGATTTGTGACATCACAGATACTCCGAGGGCCAGTCGTGCTTCTACATTCAGTAATGTGGAAACCTACAGGAAAACGTACCTCTACGATCATATTTTCTGGAATTTTCAACAAAGGGGGAAGGAGAAGAGGCCATTTTAAAGGTTTTCAGTGCAGGAACACACACATGAATGCAGCGGCGATGATGACAACAACATTAAGAAGTCTTGTAATCATTTTGACTCGGGCTGGGTGGACAAACGGCCTGTGTGTAGTGTTGAGGCCGGGCCCTGGACGCCAGCCCAGCATGCAGTGTGTTTCCTCACAACCAGGCAGCTCTCAAAGGCCAGACGGTTTCCTGACTTTGTATAGGAACACAATCAGGCCTACGGGGCGAGGAGGGCGGACATACTCCCCCCCATACTTCTACGGTGATTTGATCTAAAAATAGTGAAGCTCCGCTGTGTTTTCACTTGTCCTGCACACACTTGTGAAGAGAGACGGAGAGCAGATATCAGTGTGAAGGTTCAGTAATAGAAGCCATGTTAATCTTGTGCTTTTATCTCAGTATTAGTGACCTTCGATTGAATTCTTTTCCTTTAAACCTGCGGTCGACTGCATTGTGTCTGCAGGGATCATTTATTTTGCTCCTCTCAGTTTTATGTTATTTTAATTGCTGACATTTGGACTGTTGCTCAGACGACCCATTTTTTTCCCCTTTTATTTTTCAAAGTATGTTTATTAAACCTTGTTTACAAAACAACAACCGGCTAGAAACAATATTGACTCTGCATAGAATTGACAACAGAAACGGACACGGGTGATAGAAATAAAACGACGGGTTAAACGAAGTAAATGCACGCAAGTGTTGAAGCCACAGTGGATTTAGAGAAACGGACATACGGAGTTAATTTCAGAAATTAAGACTGAGGAATGAAGCAGACAGATGATCATCTTACACCAGTTGCTTTTAGCGGCCAGTCTGTCATCTATCCACGATACAATGACGTTTTTCCTCGCAACAAATGCAGGATATAAAGTGCCAGCAAGAGCATCCTGACTCCTGACAGCCACACTAAACATTTTCTCCATCTTTAAACAGGAACCACATTTTTAATAATTCACAATTTCATAGATCAATCAATAGCCATTTAAAAAAATGTCTTCAGTTGCAGCCCCTGCATGAAATAAAGGGTAATATAATTGATTTTAACAGTTTAGAATAATTCACACCAAAAAAAAAACCGCTGCTTGAATGTGTGAAATTCTGAGGGAGAATTGTTTGTCTATGACTGATTTGTTTGTGCGTTTAAGAGAGGCTGAAGGCCTCTGGTGCTCTGGCAGCATTGAGGAGAATAATCTGCTTCCACAGGCCAAAAAAGGACGGCCAGGTGGACGATGACGCTCGTCTAACCATCCGGATTTGATCATTTGATTGTGTCACATGCACTTGCAGCTTGTAGGATGTTTTAGTTTCCTCCCATCGGGGACAGAAAAGCTAAACTCGAGCGTAAGATACAGATGTAGGTTTTGTAAATCGGGATAGATGTCACCCAGCAGCTGTACTGAGGCTTTAGGCTGTTCAGGAGCAACATACGTCACGCTCCGTTTGTCATCTTATAGCAACGCTGGCTGTCTATGAAATATTGACCGTGCTGAGACCGAGTGTTTATTAATTCATCCGGCACGTACAGTTCTTTGTCTGCAGGAGGCCTCTGTGCTCGGGGTGATGACATCACACCTCATCTACTCTACAGATGACACAAGCTGGATCTCTCCGTTCCCTCTGTTATAAAGGGATGGATGGAGTCTCCTCGACCTTAGAATTGCTTAAAACAACAAGAGATTACAACCATTACAGAACTTGATGTGTCAACAATAATTTATGGGAAGAAAAAAGGCTTCGCTTCACGTTTCTGACAAGAGAATTTATTGAAGTGTAATTTAGCCGATTCTCTAAACTTCTACCCACGAGTGTTTAATTCTACAAAAAAGAAGCAAAATTCGGAAAAATCAGCGTAAAGATAAAAAGTCAGAGTGCCGGCAGAGACAAAGATGAGTCACCGAAGCTCTGAACCTTTTATGTCGGCGCGGACGATGTCTTATTTATGCTTTAGACACTTCAGTGAATTTAAGGGGCCGCTCGATGTTGTTGGGAGCTGAATCCTTCCCAGTGTTACATGCAGGCTTTACATAATTGAGGGCTGAGACTTTTACATTTTAAATTGTCAGAGGAGATTATTTTTTCAGATTGTTCGATGCTGCTTCTCATTAATTGACGAAATTGGAGAACAGCCCCCTTTTTAATGTCTTCTGTGTTTACAGCACGACGAGTCCCTCATGGCTCAACCTGCTGCCGGCACTTTGGAAATAGATGCATGATGGATTAAGACTCAATTCAGCCACTTCTGGAGTCCATAAAATTTCAAAATATATCTCAACCTGATAATTAATATGAGGTATAGATGGGGTCTAGTCAATCCTCTTTAATGATTTTTTACAGCAGCCGTTTTAGCAAGAATTAGTAATGATGATACCAAAGAAGGTTCAGTTCCATTTATTTCACATAGAGTCAAATTGTTGACAAACTGGGCAGCTAAAAGGAACCGAACCTTCACAAAATGTATTAATTAAACCTTTGTTTACCTGCGAATTGATGTCAATATTGCTGCCAGTGATGACCTGAGCCAAACATATCATGGTGCTGGACTTAAATAAGGAATTTATTGCATTTTGATAGATGAGATGAGAGGAAGGTCGAAAAAAAACAACATATTTTGCACAGAAAAATGTTTGTTTTCTTGTTTTCTTACCTTTAATTAACTCATGACTGCCTAGATATTCTTCTTCTAACCTCTTGTATGTCCCAAACCCATGTTGGGTACCGTTGCTGCAATTACTAAACACAAAGTTTCGTCCTAATGATTGACTCCTTTTAACCTTCCTGCGTTTCTATCAGTTTTAGGTTTCCTGCTTTAATGAATTCAACAAAATATGAAGGTTATTTCACAACATGTTTTGTGACTTTATTTCAGATTAAAGAGCAGATCACACAATTTCTTGATATAATTCCTTTAGACCCAATTCTGGAAGTGTAAAAATGATGCACAATGGAACTAGAAAATCTTTGCTTCATCTTTAAATCCACTTTCTGTAGGAACTGAAATGTTGATTAGGACTTGACAGGAATGTTACAAATCAAACGACCTGAATTGGCCTTCATTGTGCCAGATAATCCAATCAGTTCAGGGGCATTAAATCAGATCTTTACCCCCTCTCCTCTTACCCACAAACACCTGACAGAAACCGAGACTGTATAGCTCGGAGGCTCTGAATAAGCCTCATGTTTTATTTGCGAAAAGCGGCCCCATTGTCCCATAAGTCACCTCGCACAGCACTCTTCTGCTTCACGCCACACTGAGCCCGTCGTGCCGCGTTAGCATCACCCGCTGCTAAAGCACTTAACTTGTGTTCCCCGTGTCCTCTGCGGTCCAGCCAAACATCCATTTGGAGGAAACTTTGAAGCAGCTTCACCCACACACCGAGCGAGGGAGGCGCGGGCTGCATTTGGTGACGTTTCCTGAATACTGTGTCCAATAAATAGCCCATTTGGCGAATACGTTAAAGCTAACCAACAACGTATGCTTTCCAGAGCACACAGCGTGGTGGGCATGAAACTGGATTGTTCAGCTGAGGGATTTCATTGAAGTTTAAGCCAATAATATCTGTAATGGTCTATTAGCGAGCGACAGCGCCGCTTATCCATTGGTTGCCACAATTTATCTGTTGCTCTCTTTTTGTTGTTTTTTTCCTAACACTTGTCAGACATTGTCACACCTGCTGCGAGAACCAGCAGAGGACAGGAGGAGCGCAGAGGAGCTCTGGGTGGAAATCGATCAACCTTCAGATAGCCTGCCGCCCATACATCCGGCAAGCATAACCTCGGTCCTGGGTTTGATTTATTGGTATTCAGAGCATATTTTAATGTTTAGGTGGCAACATTTGTATCGCAGCAGTCAGTGAAGTTCCACTTAAGTGTTTAGTGGTGCTGCAGAGTGGAGACAGTTGCTCCAGCAGACGACACACATGACAATTTAATGCTCTGCTTTCATTTGATGTCACAGCTGCCATTTTCCATCAGCTCTCTGTTGCAGACGTAGTTATCGGGAGGAAAGGCGTATTTTTAATAGATGAGTGTTAACAGGATGGAGGAGGTTGACAAGTCGTTTCATTAGCAGCTCAGTTATTATTTTTTCAGCATCTTAAAGAAAGTTTTGCATTCGTGTGCCACAGCACTAGCTAACCTGGAAGGAAAGCATCTCGGAGAGTGCAGACCTCCACCAATGCAGCTGAATTCCCTACCACTTATTATTTTCAGCATCCCTGTTGCTCCCCTGAATAAATGCCCAGTTTCTTTTCCTGTTTGCTCATGTTTCAGCTTTCCACCAGACTGCCGTATTGGTGTTTCGCTTTTCATAACTCTGACCACCAGATCTTTGGCTAACAAAATCTAATCAGCTGTAGTTTGGGCCAAGACACATCTTTGATGCAAATTTCATTGAGTTCGTCCAAGTCGTTTGTATGTTATCCCTTTAAGAGCAACGAACACCAGCGAAAACATAATAACCCACTTAGCAAGCATTAGCTAACCGGTTAAGCCAAAACTGGGTTTGTAAAGTCTTGTTTCGGGTCTCCAGGGAGCAGAAGAACGCAGAAGAACTCAAAATCAAACGCACAGACTCGATACATTTTTTCACTGGCAATTATTTCTTACCTATGCATCCAATAAAAACAGGAAGCAACGCTGGCATTCATCGTGTTGGCTGCCAATTAGCTTAGCTTGTTTCAGATGGGCTCCACCGTCTCCTGAAGAGTCCTCAGCTGCAGTGGCACCTGCTCTCTGCTCCGAAGGACATAATTGAGGGTTATTGGTCGTCCAGGTCAAAACAAACACATTTCCCCACAGGGATTAATAAAGTCATCTCATCTCTAACTAAAACAACAATTGATCAGTTGCTACCTGAAATTTCATGAGTGTGTAATGAGCAATGTTAATTTTCCCCTGATTCGATTGTTTGATGTAAGAAACAACAGCTAACATAAAACACTTTTTTTTTTTTTTTAATATTACGCTTCTGTCTGACCATGAGATTAACAAAAAAAAAAAAAGTTTGATTCCAAATTAAATACAGCAAACAAAACACAGTTTGTGTATTAGCTTTACATTAGCTGCTGCACAACAGTTGGAAGAAACCATTTTCCTCCTCCGTCACCTCCTCGGTCCAGATGCACACAGCTCACTTTCTCTCTCTGTCGCTCCTCTGTGTGAGAAATAGTCCGCAGCTTCGTCGTCCCTGACACCCATCATGTAAACCATTTAATGCAAGCAGGCTGTGTTTGTGCATCGGCAATCGTCATTGGCGCGGAGAAGTAAGTTCATCAGGACTCAGAGGCTTTAAATGTGATCGATCTGTCATTTGCCAGTATGATTTGTGGAGCGCAGCAACCCCAGGTCACTGCCTCCACCGCTCCCGGATCTCAGGGCTGTTATGTTTTCTACAACGACAACAAAGTCGGTGCCAGCAGCGACTGTGTTTATTGTTTCACACAAAGCGAAAAACAAAAGTATGAGTGAAGAATGTTCCAGAAGATTTGCCAGATCAGGAGACTACTGTGAGATCGTGTCTTACATGTTGTTGGCAACTCACATATAAAGAGACCATCTTTTCTTTCCTGCAGTCTGTTGGCCTCTCTGTCTTTCTCACACACTGTTTTTTTGGACCATGCAGAAATGACCGGAGAGAAATGTTGTTTTTTTTTTTTTTTTTTACTTGATGTTAGACTTATTTTCTCTTGCAGTCCCACCCAGAGCATTCCCACCAGGAGGAAATGCTGGAGAGAGAAACGACCCGCTGGGACAATTTAAATAGCTATTTTCTCATGAAGTGAGACAAGAGGATAAAAAAGAAACTCCGCTGAGAGATTGTTCCTAAACAAGGGGGGAAAACGTGCACCTCCCCCGAACTGATCCACATTTTCAAATCATAATAAATGTTATTACTAACTATTATAAATAACTTAAGTGCACACAAACCTGCTGATTTACTCCTATGTCAGAGGCTGCACTTGAGACCCAAATTGACCACAAACGTGGTCGAAAATACGAAAATAAACACTCTTACAACGTTCTCCCCCAGCAATAAGGTCCTCACTTCCTGTTTATGTATGGAATAAGGGACACGGAGGGTTTTGCTGTTCAAACCAAAGGGCAGCGGATTCCCAGCTAGCAGAGGCTGGTGGGATCTGAAAGTTTGCTGCCAGCATCTCGAGAGGTCATGGAGTGGGTGGGAAAAGCAGGAAAAGAAAGAAAACAAGATAATCTTGCAAAAGTCGAATGGAAAAAACGATCATTAACTCGAGGAGGGGGGCTCGGTGCCTGGTTATGCAATTGTGACACGAAAGACTCTACTTATGTTTACTTCAGATTATTTATTGGGTTTGGTTAAAGAACTATTATATTTATTTGTAACATTTTACGTTAAGGCTACTGTAATTTACATTACTTAATGCAGTAGTAAGCATTTAATAACAGTTTATTAATGTGCCAACTAATCATTCACTAACAGTCGTCATGTTAACTAAATCTTAATAATTCACACATTATTCAATGGTTTATAAACATACAATTAAGTGTAATTTGTGAGATACATGTTTTCAGCTTTACAATAAAGGCCAGAAAGTGCATCAATAAATGGTTAATTAAGGTTAATAAACGCTTTGCTAGCATTGGTTGGCCATCTGTTTCCAAATGTGTCTCATTGTGTCATTTAATTGATTAATTGTATTATTGTGTTAACTAATGTTATTTATATAGTTAGAAACTATAGAATAAGTACCTTAGTTAACAGGTTATGGACTGTTATAATAAATGCTTAATTCTGCATTAACTGATGTTAATTAATGTACCCTTATCATGAAGTGTTACTGATTTATTTGTGTTTATCGAATCAGAATCTATAAAGTGGTCAAAACAGAAGGTCTCCTGTTAAAAAGTCAGACATTTCACTACGTCTCGACTACATACTCCACAAAGACAGAGCAATACTGATCATTCAATCTCAGTTTTACACCAATTTTCGACATGTTTAAACCTTTGAAAAGAAGAAGTCACGTCGCCAAATCTGAGCAAACCTCACATAAACGCCCCGTTTTAGTAAAGGCCTTTCAAAACATAAATTCATGGGCAATTATGGGAAAACTAAATTGCTGCTGCGGGCTGCTCCATGCTTAAATCTGAGAATGTATCTGCCTTAGTTTGATACTCTGATAAACAGGCAACAAACAAATGTGACCAGAACCCTCCTTGATGGAGATAAGTGAATGTTAAAAATCTCTGAGGTGCTTGAGGGGGAGGAAAGACTTTGCCACCTTCTCAGCCCGAGATTTCGTCACAAGGAGCAGACCCTCTTAATAAAGCTGAAGTTTCTCCACAGACCAAATGAAGAGGAAAATGAAAGCTTAAATGTTGGTGCTCAGTGTTATTGTGTTTGCTGTAATATCTGAAGCCATTAGAAGAACAGTGGCAACCGCGCAGGGATTTGAAAGACAGGAAGACATTTTGATAACAGTCAGGGCCAACAGTGGCGGGAACGCCCTCCGCCTGCGGGCAGATGGATCTTCTCGGGCAAACAGGAGCGATGAGCTGTGAGACTTGGTCATGTTTTGGTTTTTGGGCACTGCTGCTGGAATGTAAACTACCCACTGCCCACTCATAAACACAGAGGACTTCAAAACAACCGAGTGACGGCATGAGGCCCCATGAAATATGTCCGAAAGCTCAGTTTTTGCCTTATAAAATTCCATCACATGATTAATAAAACTAACTGAATTTTACATGACTGGGACTCAGCAACAACAATCGTTATTGCTGCTGCATGTTAGTCCTCTTGGGGAATTCTTTCAGCCTCCAATTACATTAACAGTGTGTGTTTGTGTTATTAACACAAATGTCGTAGGCAGATGTGTGTTTATTATGTTTGCGTGAAGATCTCTCTCAGCGCACTTTTCCCTCCCGTTGTTCTTCTCTGTGATTTTTGGACAAATTCACACCACATGTTTTGCATAACTCTGCAGACACCTCACAGTGATCAAAAACCAAACGGACAAACCTCAAAGTTACATCTCCTGCAACCGTCTGAGGTCGTTAAAGACGGGAACAGCGGCGCAACAGACAGCTGAGCTCCTAAATGAGGGATAAAACAAGAAAAATTAAAGTTTTCATCCTCCAGACAGAATCGGGTTTGTTGCCAGGTGAATTTTTCACTGTATGAAGAATTTGTGCTGGTATCTTGCTGCAGCAAATGAGAATAAAATCCAAATACATTGTGGACTTCATGACGTGAGTGTGATGTGAGTGTTTACATCCAGTAAGTATTTTGATCTGAAATAGGTTATTTTAGTAAAATGAATGCCCTCAACGCCAAATTTAAAATGTGGTGATGCATAAAGTAATAAAGACTCATACTGAGATCAAGATATCGTGTTGAAAAATTATTTTGGTAAAAGTCACACATCCCATACAACTTGTAAAGTATCTGCTATTAAATGCAGGTCTGGTTTTAAGAGAAGCAAAAGTTCATTTACGGATGCTCACACGTGTGAACTGTGAACTGTAGGTTGAATACGATTCATCCCATTCATTCAACTTTTTTCTAATTATTTGAATCGTTGATATGTGTTTGCCTCCAAAAGCTAATGAGGGCAAATGTAGATTAGCCGAAAACGTAAATGGTCAAGTACAAGTAGCTTAAAAATTGTACTTAAGTGCAAGTACAATAAACAAAAATGTCATTGTTTGTTGTGTCAAGAAATTCATTTCAACATATTGCCCCATCCGATATTCCAGACTTTATAACCTGGTCATCTCTACTCACTACCTCCTCCAGGAAAATTTTCTTCTTACCAGTGGGAGTTTTGTGGCTCCGAGTCAGTCAGGTGCTGCATCCACTTTGTTCCTGATTAAGAAGAGGCAAGCATTAAAGGGGAATTACGGTATTTTTCACTGCCATTTTTCCATTGACTGATCATGTATGAGACAAGACAAGAGACAAGTTTATTTACATCTGATTTTCTGTACTGTTGCATAGTATTGGTTTGTTGAGCGAAATGGGTGTCTGAACTCAATGCTAGAGTTATTTTTTTCTTTTAAGTATTTTGTAAAGTTTTAAACCTTCGAAGTTCTGGAAATAGGTCTTGGGTTGAAAAATACTGAAATTCTCTTTAAGACTCATAGTAGGATTGAGGTGGATTTAAAGGCAGATAATTAAGGAGAACCTTCATAAATATGTTTCCTTTAATAATTGTTGTGTTTTCGTTAAGCTTTTTTCTCCGATCGTCTTTGGCAGGTTCCACAGTGTTGCACAGTACAGTAGCCCAGAAGGGACAAACTGGCTCAGGACAGCGCTTTGCAAATGGCTGCCACTGGGGGGCGCATGAGAGATGTTCGCCATCAGGGCAGCACGAAGCATAACGAGAAGAAGAGCCAGGAGGCTTCAGCATGATGCTGCTGGTGAGAGGGCTGTTTACAGAGCTTTTGTCCAAGAGTCTGGGGTTTGGACTGCACCTGTAGTTTTTATTTTAGAAATAGATAAATGAAAAAAAATAACTTCAACTTCTCAGTTGTGGTTTGCTTCAGGCACCAACAATAACTGGTTATAAATAGGATGTTTTGAGTTTAAAATTGATCCTTTCACAACATTAAACACATAAAAAGCCTCAAAGGCTTACTTCTCCCATGTGCCCGGAATGAAAGCTGAGACGTAATGATGTATTATTGATTCCTGTTAAACTGGTGACATTCCAACAGGAATCATCTGTAATTTGTGTTTAGTGCTTCGTCTCGTTAGCAGTAACAAAGCGATGTTGTTATAATACTGCAGTGCTGGTAAACTGCCTTTTTGTGCTTTCATATAATACATAATGATAAATAGGTAAAGTAAGTCCAAGTTTGCCATTCAAGGTCCTCTAACAACACCAACCTACTGGAAAAAAAATGACACACCTTTGCTCACTGCCGCTGATCCTTTGTGTCGGCACGTAAATCTCACTGAGCATCAATCGCCGGCCTCCAGTCCAAACACACGGTAAACACACGTTGTTCCCCCTCTGCTGCACACCTCCTGGACGTCTAATGGACAATAACAAGGCGGTTAATAGCAGCAGGACGCAGTTCAGACCCACTCAGAGACACTAAATCAATCCCCTCCAAATAAACATCAGGCTTTTACTCCACTCGCTCGTCCTGAAACCCGAGTTCGGACTGTGACACCTCTGATATATTACGGCCCAGCGAGAAACAGATGAGGATATTTCTTAACCGGAAATGTGTGGCCATCGTCACTCCTCCTCATCACTAACTGTCTATCTGAGCCATGAAAACTAAATATTCCTCACAACATTTAAAACAAGCTATTTGAGGAATTCACATTATTTATACATATTTTAGTAAATTGTGTTTACATGATACATGAAATTAATAATCCAAGCTAGTTGATACAAACTACATAAAGACCACAGATAACGGCCCAGTAGGTTATCCAGCCTTTACTCAGTAGTTTTTGGCTTTTCAAGATAAAATAAATGATCATTTATCATGTCGAAGTGCAAGAAATTGTCTTTTTCTGTCTGAGAGCAGAATATCTGTGGACTAGCCCTTTAAAATGCCAATCAGGCCTTTTCCTGCAGAACGTGGACACAAAGACACACTTACCGCCTGAGAAACACAATAAGATTTGGCATGTTTTCACAACAATTAACACTTCACACAACAGTGAGACGGCCGCTGCACGTTTAAAGCGACATTTTTCTGTCACGACTACCTTTAAATTGTCGCTCATTTCAAGCGAAACCCACCAACCGGTAACAGAAGAGAGAAAGTCAGGTTGCAGTTTAGAGCTGGGGGGCATTCAGCAGAAGTAACAGTGTCGAGGCAACGAGCAGAACTAATTTCATCAAATATTAAACTTGGTTAGGAGAGTCAGTTTAGCTGCGCCGGATTCCGGTGGGATTTCCTCGCAGTCCGGCTGCAGGAGGAGACCTGGAGGATCATGGGACATTTAGTACAGGAAACGGACCTGGTGGCCTTTTTTTTCTTTTTGACATAATGTCATATTTGGTCTTTAATTTCACCATCAATATTTTTCAATTAAGAGGATTTTGTGAGCGTCACAAAAATTCTCCAGTGATTCTTTTGAATGTACATTTTTTAAAAATTGTTTACATCTTAATTCACTTACAGGGTTGTTTTTAAGTAAAGTGCTGCTGTCAATGTGTATTTATATTATTTCAACACGATTCAGCTCTTGTTCTCCATTCCTGTGTCAGTGTTTATATGAGTTTAATTCTGTCAGCTACTTTTTAGATTTAGTCTTAATAATGAGACTAAAATCTGTGTTAATGATAATCGTATCTAGTTAACCTCATATTTTGTATTCCGAGTCAGTTTTTTAATTCTTAGTTTTAATAAAACTGCAGATATTTTACTTGTAGTCACAGAAAGATCTGAGAATTCAGTCGTCATCTGATTATTGGACAAAAACATTGTGAACATTTTGGTTTTAGTTTGACTTAACAGCGAAATTTGCCATTCATGTGTTATTGTTTATACTTTGTGTTAAAAGCCATCAACATAAAACAACAGTAGTTAAAGATATTTCTACATCAAAAATGTCTAAAAACGACAAAACATACTCTGTTGAGCCGCGTACTTCGAATAAAGGTCAAACTCAGAGAGAACTCTGTGCGTTCAGAGAGTACGGACGAGGATTAGGGCCAGGTGTGAGGAAAAACTTATGGGACGACAAAAAAGAAGAAATTTCAAGAACGATGTTGATATACAATTTAGATAAAAAGGTCAAAATGTCAAGAAAAAAGTCAAAATATCGAGAAAAAGGAAAAAAATGTCAAGAATAAAGATGAAATGCTGCGAATAATGTTGAAACACAGTTCAATCAGGCGCCGCGCCGCGCCTACCTCAGCAACGTAATAAATGGTCTTATCGTGTCTTGTTACCCCACATACCCCCTCTGTAATCACGCAGGATAACCAGTGATTCCCCCGCGTTACCTGTTATTTCAACTTACACAAACGCGGCCATGTCTGAGCTGTTTACAGTCTTTAAAGGTCTCTTAATTTCTCAGCATTTCAAATTTATTCTCAAAGTGCAAAATAAAAAAAAAAACATATATATGTCTTCATATGTTTTTCCTCAAGCCTGGACCTAATTCTTTTCCATACAGGGAGAGTAAGAGTGCGGATGGAAGTCTGTAAAAATGACGTAAAGGGAATATAAATTTAAAACAATACTTCGTCCTTACATTTATGGCTGCGTTTTGCTTTGTCTGACAAAGACAACAATTCCCATGATTCCATACGACTTACAGCTTTTATTTTGATTGAGTGCGGCAGAGATTAAACACTGTGTGGAGTTGTGTTAGTTGTGTTTCAACAGAAAACCAGAAAATCGGAAGAACCGAACCAGAAATGTCTGTGTCCACCACCAGTCTCACTCTGACCTTTGCTGCACATTAAAGACACGTGATCGGAGGTCATCTGTGACTTCTTCTTCCTCTGTTTTGAAAAGGTCCACATCCTGCAGTGACATGACTGCTCGAGCACTCGCCATTAATCCAACACTTCTAAATATTAAGAAAGGAAGTGATGCACAGTCTCATTTCAGTTTACACTTTAAGAGAAAAATTGAGCTTCAGAATATAAACCACTTGGATCGAGTGTTATCACTCACACAAAGCTCACGCATGAAGCATGAAGATGTGTCTAAAAATAACAAGAGCAACCAAAATAATCATTAAAATGAATCCATCATAGATAAATAGAAGTTATTTGCGCCCGACCGTTGACCAGAATGACATTTACTGTTGATTGAAAGGGAAGTAGAGAGAGAGATAGAGATAGAGATGACTTTATTAATCCCCGTACAGAAATAAATTTGTCACAGCAGCAAGGATGTTCAGGCACAGGACCAACAGGACATATAATAGTATAAAGTATAAAAGTATACAGTAAAAATCAAAATTAAAGTAGAAAAATATTGACAGAATAGGCATTTATTATTTGTTTATTAAAGGACAATTCCAGGACCTTTAACCCCTCAGAGTTTGCTGGTGAGGGCAAAGCTACAACACGGGGCGTGACTGAGCGTTGGATATTTTGGTTGCCATAAACAATTCTCAAACTTGTATTGCAAGTGTCTGGGAGCATGGAGCACAGTGAGGTCCATAAGTATTTGGACAGGGACACGTCTTTTGTTATTTTGCCTCTGTAAACCAGAACAATGGATTGGAAAACAGAAAAAAGGAGCAAGGTGTGATTGAATTGTGGACTTTTAACTTTAATTCCGGAGGTATCACAAGAGAATTGCATGAACCATTAACAGCCATCCATATTTTTACAGGCTCAAAATGAAGGGGCAATTTTTTCTGCTACTTTCCGATGTTAAGAAAA
>KV751315.1:16387878-16401709 GCA_001698575.1 Mola mola | reverse complement strand
TGGTTGCATCTGTGTCGCAGAGAGCACATTCAGTAAAACTTTTCAAACAGCAAAAAGCCCATCCGAATCATTTTTGGAAATCCACCTCATTCCCGAGGAGTGCAGTTAGTCATCTTCTTTACACCTGCGGCTGCAAAGGGACTGTATGACGTTTATTCAGGGAATGGAGGTTCTGCGCTTCAGGTGGACACTTTAGTGCCAGGTGCTGTAAAAAGCAGGTGTGGTAATGGGGGAACCGAAGGAGACTTTTTTTGGGGGGATGGGGGGGCGGCGGTTGAAGTGATGTGCATTACCCGCGGGCGGCCAATAGGCTCGTTCTCTCCCATTGCCCTCCATCACCTCCACTCAGCTCCTGCAGCTGAGGCGTACTTAGCACCATTCATAATGCATGGTCACCACCCCCCTCGCGCACAAGCCTGTCATGGCTGGTTCCCTTCGACAACTCAGCCCAACTCTACTTTTGCCCCTAAGAGGATGCGAGCGGCTGCATAATTTAGATGCTGCCCGCTGTTTTCAGGGCTCATTGCTTATCAAAAATGTAAGACTGAATTTCCGGGGGAGTCTTATCTAAAGACGGCAATGCGAGATGTTCCACTTGAGACAATGGACTCAGACGTGGGCCAAAACTTCCACAACTTCTTGTTTTTGGCGGCGGGTGAAACTTTTGATGACGACAGCAGAGTGCACGACCGACTGCCCACATGTATTCATGCACTTAACCCACCAGACGGGATGAGAAACAGAGACGCGCTCTGCAAATTACAACCACAAATGTTCCTATTTATTGAAACCTCATGTGAGAATCTCATTTCATTTCCAGCAAACTTTCTTTTCTAATTGAAAAATTTATTGATCTTCGGCCGTTTTCTGCTGTTGATCCAAAATTTAAAAGTCAAGCCATTACTTTAGAAAACAAAACATTCTGGCTGGGACGCCTAACAAATGTGAGTCTGTGTACATTTGTGGAGAAGATCAAAGCACAACATATTTCATAAATCAGAGCGATGCTTCAATGGGGTTGCTGAAGGGAAACAAAAGGCCCATTGAGGGTAACTCAAGCAGCCGGTGTAGCCAGCTGCAGTCGGTCAGGTCAAGGTGAGCGAGGCCACGAGGGGAAGAAAGATATTTAAGAGAGACGGACGAACACCTGCTAAAAATGTCTGACTTAACTCAAGTCAGGAAAAAGCTGGAGTAATTCAGAGCCTGTGAGTGACATTTTTAGACAGCAAAGCTTTTTTTTTTTTTTTAATGTATATTACTTTTCCATCTTAACCCGAGAAATAACTAAAAATGTTTCATATTTTCTGCAAAACTCGCTGTGATATATGAAAGTCAGCCAGAAGTTTTCTTCTGTAGCACAAAAAGAGAGACCAGAGAGAACGTTTGCACTGAAATCGGACTCGGCGGTGAAGGTAATTGTTAAATCAGACAAAGTGCTGATGTCGTGACTGGATTATTTCAAAGTGAACATCACACACTCACGCGGCTGGTGGAGGGACATTCAACCAACCATCACACCTCCACCGTCAACAAAGACAAGTGATCCAGACATACAGAGATGGACGAGATGAGAACGAGCTTAATGTGAACGAGGCAGAAAAATACAACATATTTAACAATAATGTATTTTAAAATAGAGACATATGTATGTGTGAAAACAGTAACTGTTATATTCCACAATAAATGTGACTTACTGGCAGCGGTGTAATGTAAATACATACATTTATTCATTGGGACAGTTATTTCAAGTTATTGCTGCTCTATACTTCAACTCTACATACTGGATCACAAATTGTACTCTAATATTTATGTATTTTGGTGAGGTATTTCTTTAATAATGAAAAAATAAATATATGGATATGTTCAGATATCAGTGTTTGAGGATCTATGACCTAAATCAAAACTGTGTATGCTATATATTAAATTTAAAAAAATAAATAAGTCTCAGCCCAGCTGAGATCTGGTATTTCACCACTAATGGTTGAAACTTGATGATTTGTCAGGGTTATTGGTTATGCTAAAAGATGAAATTGGCTATTTATATAGATGAAACCTGACAGGAGGACAAAAGCTCTTTATCAAGATAAAAGATAAATGTGCAATAATCTTACTGCATTGTTGGACTGAGACCTGGGATTTGGGGTGGGGGGGGGTATTTTTTTATTTTTGCATTTGTTTATTCCTTATTTATTTATTTCTTTGTGTCTTGCAGTAAGAAATAATATTTCTCTATATATTTATATACTCTTTAAACGTGGTGGTGTCTTGCATTCTCACGTGAGATGGATCAGAAATTTAACTCACTGGTGACTACCTACTGTGTACATTTTTATTTATTTATACAAAATATAAATCAGCCAATAGATGATGATGTATAAGTTAAGTATTTAGACAGTAAAGTAAGTAAATCAGCTGCTGGATTCATATAATATACATTATATGGGTCCATTTTAAAGTATTTGTACTTTTAGATTAGATCTGAATACTTTGACTTTGACTTTATAAGATAAAAATCTAAATATTTCTCCCACCACTTGTCACTAAATGCAATGCATAAAAAAATGTATGGTTATTAGACCTTTAATGGCGGATTTGATCATGATACTGTGGAGATGACCGGCCATGTGCAGGAACTCACAGAACAGGTGCAGTTTTGCACCAGGATTGACTTGATTTAATGCAGATGAAGGTGCTGCTGTATGACTCTGAGCACACAGGAATGCTGTGCTGCAACTCAGCTAAATTTGTCTCATGCTAAGTGCTCTCACATAATCCAAACAATCACGGTTGCAGAAGAGATTTAATCCAAGTTGAAGTGTAGCAACTAACAACTTCATGTGTGAGATGGCGGCTAACTACAACTCGAGTGATACATCGATGATATTAAGTTTTATTTAGGGGTTAAGTTTCTAATCACATGCAGGTGACTTTCAGCCATTGTCTTATCTGCTTTTATAAAGATGAAGCCACTTCCTGGTTCTGGGTGCCTGCTGTCGCCACACACAGCTGATTTTGCATCTGTCGACTGCAACAATAGCAAGTGCCATCGCAAAATTCAAAAATGCACACATAAGGATGAACAAAAACATCGTGGGAATTATATGTAAATGATGCTACCAACTTCTGTAGCTAAATCCATTTTCCATCTAGTATCATCAGTTTATCAGTACAGTATTTGAGTACTGCGGCTAACAGGCGGCTAATGTCAGCTAACATTGGAAACATTACCGAACTGCTGCGCGGACGCGTTCTTGTGGTTGGCTGAAAAGTCCCTGAATACAAGAAAACATCCCCACATGTACAGAAAGCGGGCTGAGTGGAGAAAGATATGCGATTGGCCGCAGATAATCTCTGTTGAAAGAAAATGCATTTGTGAATCGAGGATTCAGAGTAGTCTCGGAAAAGCAACCTAAAAACTCAGTGAACCAATCAGTTTGTAAAATGCAGATTCAACAGTTTTTGTGTAAAAGTCACAACATGTGGGACTGGGCCAAACATATTTTTAGTTACTTACTTATTTTTGTAAACAAAGAAAACAGTGTGCAGTGCTATTATCTAAGCAAACACAAGGGTCAGACTCTGACTCGGTATTATTACGTACTCAATATTGAAAGAAATGGGAGCAGGATAGGAGGCTAAAGAAGCTGATCGGGACATTCCTACTGTTGACCAAAATTTATTTTGAACTTAAACACTATCATCTGTTGAAACAACATTTTACCGTAACATTTTATTCGCTGTTGCTTGAAAAGTATCTTGTTTCAAAATGAAAATAATAGCAACAAAGTTTTGCACTGTACAAGTAAACGCATCACATTGTTTTGTTTTTGTTTTCCATATCTGGCACGTGGGATATAATGGAAGCTAAACTCCGGTTTATTATGGAATGTAAATATGTTATTTTTTCCAGGTATGAATGGGGACTGAAGTTTTTGTTACTCACACACAACATTTGAGAAGTCCTGTGCTTTAAGAGCCCAGCTGTAAACTCTCCATGCATACTTCATTGCCTCTCTCTCAGGTTCAAGTTCATCCACACAACCTTATTAGGGAAGCAGCAACAAGTGGCAATTGTTCCAAAGCAGAAACAGACCAGCGTGCCTGCAGGAACATTTTCACCCTGTTGAAAACAGCAAGTGAAAACGAGGAGATCTAAACAGTCTTCAGTTTTAAATAAATAACCGCTGACAATCATAACAAACCGACTCTATGGTATTTGTTTGAGACAGTCGACTCTTCGGAGCTGCAGGACAAAATGAGCTGCCGTTTTTTTTTTTTTGGAGCTCGTGTTTTTTGTTTTGAGTTTCTCCAGTAGGGTCAGCGGGGTCAGTGGGGTCAGCAGGAGCGTTTACCAGCCTGAGGGGCTCCATTTCCCTGAAACCGGCGTGAGCCTCAAGAGAAACCGAAGAAGATTGACAAAAACCTTGTAATATTACTGCACCGCTCCACAAGCCCTCAAAGCATCATATAACTCTCCATAATAGGCCATATCAGCAGCACGGCCCATAATTATTATTTACCGTGACTCGGCTCCATTTATGGTGAACTGTCTGGATCTGGTGGCGAGCGGCGAGTCTGTAATCTCCTGGACTTGCAGGCTGCTCACAAAACGACTGTCATGGGTGAGAAGATTACTTAACTCCTGATTCCCAGAAAGGTCAGGATTTCGCACACCAGTGAGCGGCCGTGACTTTAAATGGAAGGTTGATGGCGAGCGGCGCAGTCGGTGAGAGAAGAAGCGTTGAATCAAGACACCGGCCCAGCCTGTCGACATGTTCCACAGGTGATGCTGGCCAGAACACCAAGGCCACATCCTCTGGTTTTATTTTTCTGCTCCGGGATTTGGAGGTTTAAGTGACCTTAAGGGGCTGTTTATAGTTCATAAAGGAAAATGACTTTGTGCATGTGTAACTTTTGATAAAAACAAAAGTCCAGTGTAAGCACAGGTCTGCTAATATGGGCGTTATCTGTGAAAGCTCAGTGTGGATGCCGGGCAGTTGAGTGGTTCAGAAGAATACAGGTTATTGTCCTACATCAGGGAACGCTGACATTATTACTCATTGGCATTATATTCTGGTGAGTACTGACTTAGCAGTTAAAATCAGCCAAAATCCCACACAGTCAAATGAGCTGCTGAAGAGATGCTCATTAGGTCCAGTTTATTTTCTGAATCAGCCACATCCGCTTCACATTAGTCGCTTGCAGCATGAATACAGCTGATTTTATTCCTTAAATTATGTCAGTAAATAAAACGCAATACTTTTCTCCCAATTGCATTGGATTGTGTCTTTTTTTTTTTTTAGGTAGGACTATACTGGGGAATTTCTTGAGTGTTTCCACTTGATAAAATTTAAATTTATTGTAAATTGGTCTTCCTGTACAGCACTGTACTGTCCACTTCAGCCTATAGATGCTGTTTTATCTGATTTTCCACAGTTTTTTAATAATGCATACACTTTTTCTGGTTGTAGAGAGACAGAAATAAATATGGATGCTCATTAAAACTTTTCAAAAATACAAGGCTCATATTGGAGACTTTTGCACTCTCTCTGTATGAGGCTCTATGTCCTTTTAGAGTTTAAATGCAATATAATACAATAACACTATTATAGTTTAAACCTCCCATGTAACCGTCAGACAGCATCAGAGCAGTAAAACTACTTGGGAACTTTGCAACACTGCAGAATTAACTTGTTACTTGTTAAGTTCTTATGTGTTAATAGAAAACAATCAAAGATATTCAAAGTTAAAAACAAGGGCGAAAAGTTTAAAGTCCAGCATGGCAGTCCTGGCCGAGGGAACTTCCTTGCATGTCATTCCCAGTCTCCCTCTCTTCTCATTTCCTGTCATCTCTCTACTATCTAAGCACTGATCTAACAAAAGGCAGTAACTGCCCAAAAGACAACCTATTTTTAGAACCACTTCCTTCACCGTGGTATCTCCAGATTTATGTAATAACAAAATAACTTTCCGACGTGTAGGGCTGTGCGTTTGACCCCGATCCACAGATTGCACTATTCGAGTTTTTCTCCTTTCCTATTAAACTGCAGTGTCTCGGTGCAAATCACTGTAATGTATCGAACGGTAATCACAGAGAAAGTCATTGTAAGACTTTGCATGTCGGATGGTTTGCCTCAGTTTGAGACCTGGTTAACGGAACTCACTGGTGTAATGACATATGGAGAAAGTCTTATAATGGTATGAAAGTAGTCTTAACTGGAAAAGCAAGCAAGCAAGCAAGTTTGATTTTTAGGTCAAATTCATTTGATGAAAAAAAAACAGCAAAACAAAAGAAAACAAAACAAAAAAAAAAAAAACACATGTTGGTGCCACCTGACAGATGACACTGCAGCCAGCTTGTTCTGGCTATGTGATGGACCCTGGAATAAGTTACATGACACCAGTTAGACCTCTCTATGCCTATTCCTTCTAGAGATATGTCCAAAAAATGTGACCTTTCATGACTTTGACCTTTGACCTAAAAAGACCAAAAATTAATAATTGGTAGCTAGTGCCAAATGACACCAATTTGACCTCTCTACGTCAATGCATTCAGGAGAAATGACAAAAAATTAATTTTTTGACCTATCAGTAACCTTGAAAGCCGAAATAGTTATCATCTATAGCGAGTGCTATCAGCTACAAAATGACACCAGTTGGACCTGTGTCAATTCTCTCTGGAGTTATGAGCAAAACTATGCTTTTTGACCTTTGAGTAACCTTTGACCACCAAAATCTAATTAACTGTGAGTTGGGCCAAGACAGAATCTTTCATCAAAAAATTGTTCAAGCAGTTTGTGTGTAATCTTGCTAACAAACCAACCAACCAACCAACAAACGGACACGTCGTCCAGGAATCAGCAAGTTCTTTGATGTATGGCAGCAATTTCGAGATAATGTTGCCCTGCGTAATGTTAATCCTGGCCAACAACACGATTTTGTACCATCTACCTTTCTTGCTGAGTGTCTGTGCTACTGATGCATTTTTTTTCCCTTTAAATACACGTTGTTTTGCCCTTTGTTTGGTTCTGTAGTGTGGTGCTAGTTTTCTTGTATTATTAAAAAATTTCAATAAAAATATTGTAATGTTGAAGACATTTTAGTCTATAAAAGAACATTTTACTCCACATCTTCCCAACAATTCCAATTCATGTAGAAAATACAACAGCAAAGGTCTTTTAAAACTAATTGAAAGCAGCATTCTGCAGCAGCACCGACTTGTGTGCAACATAAAAATCATGTATGATTTTTATTGATGATACACAGAAACAAGGCCGCTGAACAGATAAATGAAGAAACTGATTACTGAGGCAGATTTTCACAGGCAGTAAGATTAAAAAACGTGTACACAGTAAATAAACACATTAAGCATCAGGAGTTCAGGAGGGTCTGAGCCCTGCTGTGAAACTCCTGCGCTCTTCACCATCTCGGCCTCGCTGTCGGTGATTCGCGGCCACATCCCTCAAGATCAGTTACGGGCCGGGGATCAAAGCCTCATGTCATGTTTACCCTCATATGTTAACTGCTGTTTGTCCCCACTGGGACTGAGCGAGAGATGGGAGGACGATGGCATCGTACAGACACTCCTCCGTCATTCCTCTCTGCTTCAGTCCCTTCGTACACTCCCCCTCTTCTCTCTCTTCACGCTGTCTTCGTCTTTTATCTCCTCCTCCTCCTCCTCTTTGTGCTCCTCCCCCAGTGCTAGCAGGATAACATACCGCCTGCCTCTTGTTTGGATAAGTTAATGCTGAGATGTCAGCCTCCATTCTGATGTATACCACCTGCCTTGGCCTCCTGCTGACCTCCAGCTCCAGTTCCCACTGCAGAGACATTCCAGTGCTTTTCTGGGCTTGTGTTTACACTACAACAGATCGCCCCGCTCTCCCTGTCCGTGTCAGTACAGTGAACAGTGGTGGGCTCGGCCCAGAGTCATCCCAGAATGCTCGTTGTTCTGAAGAACAATGAAAGGAGAGCTGGCCAAGGCCTCAGAGCTTTTCGGGAGGAAACGAGGTGTTCACGAGCATGATTGCCTCTGGAAAGACCTTGCACTATCCAGATTCTTCCTGATCTGGACAGCTCTGTTTGTCTGTTCCAGGCTGGGCCTCAGGAGGAGAGGCGGGCGAGCGGCTCCAGTCATCTGGATGCCAAGATCCTCCCACTCAGCGCTGAGAGGAGCCTATGTGAACGCCATGATCTCACTGCATCTGCCCCTCAGATGAATTAGTGCTGTTGATTTACAGCACAAGTCCATGTAAGAGCTCAGCTGAAAGACTGACGTCAAATGAAAAGCAGTTTTTATTTCAGGATCGCAGCCAGGCTTTTATCTTGACTCGAATATTTCAGTTTTTAATAGGACAGCGTCACTTTTGCAGACTAGTAACAGAAACCTGGCAGGGAAAATGCTTTATTTGGGTATGACTTTTTAAAAATCTAGATAAACTGTATATATATTCTACCATCAGCAGCTGAACAGACTGATGCTATGGTAACCCATACTGCTACATCATGTCAAATCTCTGACCAAGAATATAAAAGCAAAACTGGACATTTTGTATTCCCTAATTTGTCAGATTCAGTTTTCCTGCAGCCTGATGCTAAGCAATTTCTCTGTTATGGTAATTCAGTTCAAGCATTAGTGCAATAGTGAGGTCAGAATGTATAACCACTTTAACAATAACATTGCAATCCAAGTATAATAAACATATTACTATTCCTCTGCTGATACGAATGTGGACAATGGGGCTATTTTCATTGCTGTTGAAAATATCACATACAGAACGTGAAAAAACAAGTAGTGTAAATTCATGCAGAGCTGAAGCTACCGCTGAGGACGCTGAGGTGACCTCCATAGCATTAATTGTTGCTGGGAATGTGTGG
Organism: Mola mola; assembly: GCA_001698575.1. Classification (NCBI taxonomy): domain Eukaryota; kingdom Metazoa; phylum Chordata; class Actinopteri; order Tetraodontiformes; family Molidae; genus Mola; species Mola mola. The sequence continues at coordinate 16,392,832 of KV751315.1, read as the reverse complement.
GCGGAGGGGGAGTTGACATTCATAGTCTCTATTTTTTGGATTCAACAAGCTGCAAAACTAAAAACGTCAACAAAAGAGAGATTTAATATTTTTTCCACCAGGGTTATTTTTCTGGTCCTGTGGAAAAGGCTTCTAAAGGTCTGTGTTTGATGAGAAAAAATACCTGAGCACTCAACTAAATAGATTAATTAAAAATGTTTGTTTGTTTGTTTTTTTAAATAAAATCTTGGCTACTGCTCTATCTACTATATCTGATATGACACATACAGTATGCACCATTGAGCATTCTCTGTTACTGCATCCTCACTTCGTCAAAATGGCTGCTACAGTCCCTAAAAAATGGTAAACATCATTGTATTGTTTGTGATGAGCCCCTGCAGGACAACATTCTGCTTGTCAATGCACAAGTTTGGCCTAAAGACATTACTTGGGATATATTAAATAGCTACAGCCACAAAATTATAGATGATTAACCTTGCACTGGTCGTGTCAAAAACAGAATGTGTGCAACAGTATTAGCAGCATCTGGTTCCAATCCCAGTCCTGACCACCTACATCGTATGTAACCACGTGTCCACTAATGATTGCACACAGATAAATATACGGTCGCTGTCACATTCACCACCTGTTCACTGACTCAATATGTTCAAATCTCTCCAACACTGACTATAGAAAATGTTGATCATCCAACGGCTTAATAACTGTCTTATCCCTGAGGTGATATTTGTAAAACTACTGTGCAGAAGAGAGTTGACATTAAAAAAACCATATTAGTGCTGTAGCTGTTGTGTGTTGGTCTTTTCATTAGGTCTGCATGTTAGTGAATCTGCACTGACCAGCTGTGGTGTTTCAATAACTTTTAGCCTTAAACCAAAATATAGCTTCTTTTATCCATATTTTAAAGGTTCTGGCTTTGCACCATGTGGAAATAAAATGCCTTCCTAGGGAATCAATATTGCCTTTCTACATCGCCTGCCTTAAAAGCACAAAGGAAGCCATCTGAGCCACCTGACGAAAATTTATCGGGCACTACCGCCACTAAGTGGTGGGTAGGAGAAATTACACAAACTCAATCTGGGACTGATGGTTGTCATTAGCAACCAAACTCGGATATTCAGCGTTACATTTCCTCATCTAGTCTCATTTTGTTTTTAATGTTTTAATAACATTTTGTCGTTCTCCTTTGCAGAGCCCTTTTTAACAGCTGTTCTAAAAAGATGCCATATAAATACTTATTTAACTAATGAGCCCCCACCATGGGTCATTTTTTGTTATCAATAGTCAAATTAAAGTCCTTTTTTTCCCCCTACAGAAAATAATTTTGTAACTGTTATGAAAAAAGTTTATTTAAAGCCTTATTTTAAAATTTACCCAACACACATTGCTTAAGGGTCATTTAAGGGACGATGGCGCCATCGTGTGGTGATAATAGGAAACGGACAAAATCAAGAAAAAGTAAAATTTTAATAAGCAGCAGTGTTTTGTGGCATGCAAGAGTCTGTGCTTGCTCTGAGCTAAATTGACTTTGTAGAATTTGTAGTTTAGGTTAAAAATCATTTTTGTATTTAATGTAGTATTTTGTTAATCACATTTACATGAATGAAAACGAGTCTTTGTAAGCTACTTTACTTCCTGTTCCTTTTAAGAAATCTTAAAACTTATTTAAAGGTTTGTTTCTTTCATGTGTGACAAGGATAAAGCTGTAACATATCCACCGGTTTCCAAACTTTTAATGTAAAAGACAAAACAATACACGATTTGGTGACATGAGAGAAAAAATAAAACAATATTGACTTTGCTCATTTGTCCTTCTCCTTCTGCTCCTTCTCCTTTTTGTCCTTTTCAGCCTTGGCCTCCTCTGCCTCGTGCCGCTTGATGAGCTCCTCCACATCTTTCTGTTTCAGCACCTTGATTTTTGTTTTCCCATCTTCCCGTGTGAGAGTGGCGATTTCCACTGTCAATGGGACACAGCGTTAGGTTACTGTATGACTGAGAGCAGCTCTACCTCATCCTCATCAGGAAAATAATTGTGTCCATTAACGACAGAGTCACTGTTACAGTGGATCTACTAGTGCAGCTCAAAACACTAGAATATCGTCATTTTCTGTGTTATTTAAGAAAATGAAGATTCATTTTAATTTTGATCATTATGGCCTACAGCTCCAGTGTTTAAGCCATAATGATCAAAATTAAAACAAAAGGCTGGAAATATTTGACTTCATGTGTAATGATTATAAAAAATATATTTTGGACTTCAATTATAAAAAAAAATTACTTTCAAATACAATTATTTATGCAGAATTTTGTACTATAGTACTACTATACCATATTTGCTGCACTAATTAAGAATGTGAGATAAAATCAAAACTTTTCCGATTTGAGAGTCACTGAGAATTCAATTTCACGGTAAACGAATGAGAAAATGACAATAAAGCAGCTCTTAAGCTCACCTTTCTCTGCTGAAAGCTTGCTGACATCCATTGTTTTGTTGAGGACTTTGACGGCCAGAGCCAAAGCAGAGGACAGATTCATCTCTCCCTCTTTGTAGTCCTGCTTCAACATGGACACTGCAGCCTGACGTCAGAACATCACCAAACATCATTCACGAGAAGCACGGAACAGAAATTAACCCCGATACAGGCAGCCACGGCTCATTTTGACACTTTAAATGTGGGACTCAGTATTGCATTGGCCTCAGACGTCTGACATGTAAAATACACATTCATTCAGCAACATTAATGGCTACAGTTTTACAGAGCAATGTCAGACTCCCATAATAAGACTGAGAGAAAACTTCATCACATGGTGCAACAATAACCAGCTAGTATTCCATATCAGTAAAAACAAAGAGCTTATGGGGGTCCACAGGCCACTGTGCAAAAAAGCTACAAATTCTAAAAAAGGACGCTTCCCACACATTCTGACTGCAGCAGCACAGTATCAAGTACTGCAGGTAATCACTTCTATGTGACACTACCAAGTGTGTCCGTCGATGTCATTTCACAGATTTTCATCCGCCGTGTTTGTTCCAAACTTACAGCGCTGTTGTTGCCGATGCAGGTTGCCTTCCAGCCGCCGTAGTTGCCACTGGGGTCACTCTGGTACAACTGAAAACCATAGTGTTTGTCCCAGCCCATGTAGAGCAGAGACACACCAAACGGCCTCTTCCCTGTCAGGATAAACCGCACACAGGAAGAAAAGATCGCACACAAAGATAGTAACATTCTGTCAACATTAAATCAGGGGTTGGAAAAAACGTCTCTTAACATACACATTCTAATCTTTAAAAAAGACAGTACGTTCATTCCAGAGGAGATGAGCCATATCAGAAATAAGTGAAGTTCTGTGCTTTTTACCTCCAAACTGTGTGTACGCCTGCTTGATGTCACATAAGGCCGTCACCAGCTGCTCGCAGGGTATTGGCTCCTGGTACTGCAATAAATATCTGGAGAGAAACGACTGATTGGTTTGAATGTGATGAACTGGCAGAGACTGAACCACCAATTTAGGAAACTGTCCAACAAATCCACATTGCCAATTAAAAGGTTAGAAGTTGACCCAAATTTCAGTCTGAGATGAGTATCTAAGAAGTCACATCTCAGAATGTACATACATACCTACTCAGTGTTTCAGGTGAAGAAATAGCTTTGTCCATCCCCTTGAGATTGTAAATATTTTTACCTTTCTGATACTGGCTTAAAAAAAAAGTTAAATATCCTAACATTAACACCCTGAAAACTGTTGAATTTCAACAGGCTGAAACTCACCTCTGTGCAATCAGCCGCAGCTCATTTGTCAGTACGTTGGCATCTGATGTGATCCCAGCAACACTGCAGGCCAAGTCACTGAAAAGAGACAATCACATGTTTTCAGACCACCGAGCAATGGAACAAAGGGACGATTGAGGATTTTAATGACAAGCAGTGGATAAACGCTTGGTGCTGAAGAGGCCTTCTGCAGTTCAGTTCACTCACTCATTGAGCTTGTAGATCTTCTCCGAGAAGAAAACCTCATCGAGCAGCTTGTGGATGTTGCGTCTCTCGGCTGCTAAAAGCACCCCGTCATTTGCCAGAATCCCCAAACACGTTCCGGCGTGACCGATGGCTTCCATTGCGTACTCCACCTGATAGAGTCGTCCTGCGAATCCAGTCACAAAGGTTAAACTGATTGTAACTTGCTAGGAACAATGAAATCACAGAGCCATGTATGACTGAAACATACTGGCCGGTTAAAGAAGTTAAAGCAGGACAAAACTCAAGGAGCAGTTTCAAATGAGCTTCCAACAGTATTCTATGGCCTTCAGTCAATGTTTTCTTCTGTTATTCACTGATGAGGGCCGTGAAATAAGATTTAAATCATTAAAAGAATATTTTGACAAGTCACAATTACGACTGGGCAACTGTTCCACCAGCAAAACTGTTCATTTTTTAGTGAGGACTTTGACACACAAGTTATCACCTTGGCTTTCAACAGGCACTATGGGCACACTCACACTTGGCCTGACTGCTTCATACTTGTCCCCCCTTCTCCTGCGCTGGCCTGCACTCACACTGCTCTGAGTGTGGTTACTGCCTGTACTTACATCATAACATGACATCACATCAAGACTGCAACTTTACTGACTCTGCTTGGAGTCTTTTTGTTCAGATACGCCCCGCTCACATACCGATTATCGAGGTAGCGATTGATTTTTGCAGAGGCAGCAAGAGACGAGCGAGGCATTCAGTTATATATACGTCTTGTCCGTGTTTGCGCTCGTGCATGAGCAATCATACTGTGACAGAGCCACAGAAGTGTGCCCTGCTTGCACATGGAGTGCTCACAATAGTCAAAAAAAAGTGGGCTTTGTGGGGCAAACTTGGTTGAGCTGGCACAGATCGACTAGTGTGAGTGTGCCCTAAGAGGGAGCACCGGTCCCTTTTGAGTTTTACAACTGATTTTAAGTTTTCCTGTT
>KV751315.1:16347780-16387818 GCA_001698575.1 Mola mola | reverse complement strand
CTCAGACAGAAAAATTCATTATCCTCTTTTAAATCTCTTCAAATTCTCTTTCATCATATTGCTTTTCCTTATTTGTTGGCAACTGCTTTAATTTTTAATTGTTGATTATTTTTATTATATGCTTCCATTTCTATTATATTTACTTTTTGTAGATCACATTTAAACATGATTTTGGAAGTTTTTCTATAGTGTTATGATTATTTCATTATAATAAGAATAATGAAATGTACAATATTAGAATATCGTGATTTTTTCTTCATTTATTTAAGAAAGCATTTAATATAGTTTAGCTTCATTACAAGTAAATCAAGTGTTTCATGCATTTTACAATTTCAGTAAGTATGGTTTACAGCTCAAAAAAAACAAAAACATCTCAATATATTATAATATGTCACTTTACCTATAATGATTGTTGAATATATGAAAGTTTATCATAGTCTGCTTGGTTTATTGTGTTATGTACAGGTGTCTTAGATTTGATCAGTTTAATTTCAGTATTACTTTGATTATAAAGTGTTGGAAGAAAAAATGAAATTAAACTTACCCTCAGGGGAAAATATGGTGGTTCTGGAATCATATCTACGAGACTAAACATAAACGGAAGACAAACAGTTATAATTGTTAGCTGACTGCAGGACTTAAATAAAAAAGATTCTCATATTTTAAATAGATATTTGTGATATTATAACAGCTTCCTACCATTTTTGTCACGTCCCTGAATCTGTCCTGGGGAATAACACAGCGATTAACTGGACATCACGTTAAAATACAAGGCAACAATCAGAAAACAATAACTGAGAACAACAACGTCAAAATCTCTAGATATTTCCTTCAACTTGAAAGATTTAAACTCTTATAGTTTGTTTGCAAACATATATGTAGCTTTACATGTCAGCAAGCTAAGCTAACTGCTGCTGATCATAATGAATCGGCAATATCTGAGCATGCTAGTCCTTTAGCGGGCTAACTAGCTCGTTCTTCTGGCTGGAAACAGTCAGATTATGCCTGCATACAAGTGTGGCAAAACAGAACAATACCAGTGTACACGGTATTTTTAAAGTTAAAGTTTAGAAAAGTACCTTAAGTTAGAGCGTCAACTTATTTCAGAGTTTTCCTCAGGCTGAGATGAGAGGTCCACCACTTTCAGTTTGGTGTTTCCTCCCTCGTTGATACACCGGGCTCCGGTGGTGGTAGGTCACTCAGCAGCGCCACCTTCCAGCCGGAGGACCAATTAAAGTAAAGTAATCTGAACGGCAACACCATCAGCAACAACCCCAAGAGGCCTGGGAGCTGTGGTGTTGTGCAGTTTGATGGCAAATGGAATGAAGGAGCCCTCCAAGCGCTTTGAGGGCCGTGGCTGGATGAGTCTATGGCTGAATGTGCTCCTGAGTTTCTGCAGCTTGGCGTATAGAGGATGAAAGGGATTGTCCATGATAGCCTTCAACTTTCCTCTCATCCTCCTCTCAGTCACTACCTCCACACTGTCGAATTCCATCCCCACCACGGAGCTGGCTTTCCTCACAAGCTTGTTCAGTTTGTTTACACCACTGCTGGGGATGCTGCCTCCCCAACACGCAGCAGCGAAGAAGATGACACTGGCCACTACAGAGTGATAGAACATCCGTAGCGGCCTGGTGTCTACACTTAAGGACCCGAGCCTCCTCAGGAAGAACATTCTGTTCTGACCTTTCCTTTAGAGGCCTCTGTGTTGTTTGACCAGTCCAGTTTGTGATTTAGGTGCAACCCCAAGGAACTTGGAGGTTTCCACCATCTCCACCCCCTCCCAGTTTATGAAAACAGGTGTTGGCTGTCTCTTCCTGCACTACCAGCTCTTTGGTTTTCCCAATGTTGAGCAGCAGGTGGTTCCTGTCGCACCATCCCACGAAGTTCTTGATTAGGTCTCTGTATTCATCCTACTTGTCGTCTGTAATGAATGAATGAAATGGCTGCCAAGCCTTGGTCCTGAGGAGCTACAAGGAGGGGGGTAGCACAGGTGTGGCTGGGGGTTGGGGTATCAGAACAGGTGGAGGTGGGCCTGGTCCGTGCTGGTGAGTCAAATCTGTTAAGAAACAGGTTTAGGTTGTTCCCTAGTCTCCTCCACTGCTCCTGTAGCTATTTTCATGCCAGTAATGTTCCTCCCCCCCGCCCAAACCTCCTTAGCAATGCAAAACGTCCGTAGCATTCCCTCAATCCGGTTCTCGTAGCAGTGTTTGGCCCTCCTCAGTTCCCTCCTTAGCTATCTCTGGATTTCTTTTTGGGCACTCCCATTTTTCCCAGCCATGAAAACCTTCTTCTTCCTGTTCAACAGGACCTTGATGTCCCTGTTAATCCATGGTTTGTTGTTGGGGAAGCAGCAAACCTTCCTGGTGGGGACAACACCCTCCTAGCGAAACCTGATGTAGCCCGTGACACATCGATTGAGGCCCTCAATGTCTCAATCTCCCAGTCTGTTATCCTTTAGTACTCCATCAGGGTCTCCTCTGCCTCCCCTGACCACTGTTGTACAGTCCTGGTGGAGGAGGGCTGTCTCCTGACAAGAGGCTTGTATGTAGGAGTCAGCTGTATAAACAAAAGGTAAAAAAAAAACAGTATAACAAATTAATAAAGTAATACAGTACAGTATAATATTAGCAGGGAAAAGACATTTGAAATGTAAATTTAGTCTTATATGAGTATAGTATTTACAAGTAATAAAGCATGCATTCATTCGCTACGACTAACTCAGGGTCACTGGGGGCCCCAGCATCACTGGGCGAAGGCTGACATACAGAGACAAACAGCCATGCACGCTCACATTGACACCTATGGGTTATTCATAGTAACCAGGTAACCTAACTTGGACTGTGGGAGGAAGCTGGAGTACTCAGGCAGAACTGACACCTTGCTCTGTGAGAACATGCAAACTCCACACAGAAAGACCCCTGACCCAACTGGGAATCGATCCCAGGACCTTGTCGCTGTATAACAATAATACATAAAATATCAAAATACCTAATTTTACAAACTCTATGTAAAAACAAGTCAAAACTATACCATCTGTGTGTGTGTGTGAGGGCACAATGTCACATTACTCTGTGTCATTCTAACCAAAATTCCATTCACCGATCCCATACCAAACCCCCATCATTACATTCCAAGGCCAACATTTTTCAAGTGAATAACAAAGTTTTGTTTTACCATCAGAGAAATATACTCAAGAGCTAATTATTAATTTACTTGTGTTTCCTTTCCTGTCTGACATTAAATTGTCTTCCTTCTGCATCATTTTGGGACGATTCATGCTTTGTTTGTCCGAACCCCATCAACCCACCATAGACGGCTGAGATACCGAAACACTGCCATCTGCTGGCTGAATGCCGTTATTGCGCCGATCACGACAGTTATGTGCCTCTGTATTTTATGAGAATCTTTTACCTTTTCGTGCTTTTGTTGGCCATGCAAAATGACGATTTGAGACTGACATACGTGACAAACTACTCAACTAGTTTCGGGTCATTTGTCATCAGTTAATACGCCAAACATGATTTAATTACGAGTCAAGTTGCGTTTACTTATTTCCTCTAAAAGAAGGATAAATCCAGAATCGAGTCTCTGTCCCGCATTCATGAATCAATGAATGAATGGATGGATGGACTATAATGACGTGCAATGGCACCAGCCTTAAAACAGGAAGAAGAGGAGGAGGAATGGAGTGTCAAGCAGAAGAAGAAGAAGTTCTGCTGTACGCTATTGGTTCTCTGGCAGTATTTAAATCGGAACGGGAAGCTACCTGGCAGTCAGGTCGCCTAGTAGCGAGGTGCTAGCTAACTCCCCAGACGAGTCTCAAAATTGGACATTTACTTATTTATTGACACGATGTTTATAGTCTGACCGAGAAATAAACATCTGTCCGAAGAGGTGAGTGCTGGCTAATCACACACGGATGCTAATGCTGTACCATGAGTCTGGACTAGCTTTTAGCTAACACCCGTTTAAACCGCACGAATTTATCGAGCAGGTGACGACGGGACAAATTTTTTAATCCAAACACCCGGTGCGGTCGTTATTTAGCTCGCTTTGGTCGGGTGTGATCAGGAAAACACGTCCTCGGCTGGCAGGGGAACACTGTGTCCTCTGGCTGACCAGTGCGCGCGCTTCCATTGGGGTCAAGTGAGCCAGTGGTGATAAACTTCTGAATGAAAATAAGAGCCACATTTGTACGACCGGGACTCCGCGGCCTCTGTTAGAGCTAAACTAAAAAACTTTAGGTCAACGTGCTCAGCTTTAGCTTGCAAAGTCTCTCAGTGTGACCCTTGAACTGTTGGTCATGAATGAATGAATGAATGAATGGAGATGAATAGCATCGATCAAGACGCACGGCAGGATGGTTGGAACTGACGTGCTGAAGTTAATATATGGAAAGAAATTAGTGTTATTTGTTTATACAGTTGTAGTCTGTTATATGTATTCATTATTAGAAAGGTAATAATCTATACTTATGTCGTTTCTATACAACTGTTAGGGTGTTTGTTTTTACCAAAAGTGTGTGTGTGTGTGTGTGTGTGTGTGTGTGTGTGCGTGTGTGTGTGTGTGTATATATATATATATACACAGTATATACAGTACATAGTAATTAGAAAATATCATAGCTTTTTGCCAATTGCTCCTAATTTAGTGCTACAACTAAGGATTATTTTCAATCATCAATTAATCTGCTGGCTATTTTACACAATTAATCAATTAACCATTTACCATAAAAATAAATGCTCATCACGTTTCTTCAGAGCCCAAAGTGACATCTTCAGTTTGCCTCTTTATTCCAGCCAATAGTTTCAAACCCAAAGACTGAGAAATGAGAAAGAAAAGCAGCAAATCCAAACGTTTGACATTCTTACTTAAAACAAGACTGAAACAATTATTAAATTAACATAGTTGTCGATTAATTTCCTTCTGATCGATAAATCATTGCAGTTTTCCTTTCATTTGTGTAAAAACTCTCCCAGTTAAAAACGCGAGTCCCCGCTCGGTAAAAGCTAGCTGACTGACCTCACTGATGTTGTCCATGCTGTCGGGCAGGAGTCAGTCTGATGAGGGGGTATCTACAGCTGGCAGGATGCAGCAGAAAAGGAACATCCAGATCATCGAGTGGGAGGACCTGGACAAAAGGAAGTTCTACTCTTTCGGGTTGTTCATAACGATGACCATTCGGGCCACCGTCTACCCGGCCACGCTCATCCGCACTCGGCTGCAGGTGCAGAGGGGCAAATCACTGTACGGCGGCACCTTTGACGCCTTCTTCAAGATCCTGCGGTCAGAGGGGGTTCGGGGCCTTTATCGAGGCTTCATGGTGAACACGTTCACGCTCATCTCAGGCCAGGCTTACATAACCACCTATGAGCTGGTGAGGAAGTATGTGTCCTACTATTCTGAGGACAACACAGTCAAGTCGCTGGTGGCGGGAGGCTCGGCCTCTCTGGTGGCTCAAAGCATCACTGTCCCTATAGATGTGGTCTCTCAGCAGCTGATGATGCAGGGCAGCGGGCAGCACCTCACCCGCTTTCGACTCAAATCCAACACAGAGACGGGAAGGACCAAAATATGTTTCGGCCAAACCAGGAACATTATGGCTCAGATTTTTGCAGCCGACGGTCTCCGAGGCTTCTACAGGGGATATGTGGCTTCCTTACTCACTTACATCCCAAACAGTGCCGTCTGGTGGCCTTTCTATCATTTTTATGCAGGCAAGTGGCTCCATTTTTCATTTCCTTGAGTGTTTTTCTTTTGAGGATGAATTCCTCCGTCCTCTCCGGGTGGTTAATTAGTATCTGTATGTGAAATATTGTACAGAGCAACTCTCCAAACTGGCTCCCAGCGACTGCCCTCATCTGATTCTACAAGCCACGGCCGGACCTCTGGCTGCCGCTACTGCCTCAACCGTCACCAACCCGATGGATGTGGTCAGAGCCAGAGTACAGGTGAGCCACAAACCCATCAGAAAGAGGGTCATGTGCTGATTTGGAGCTGTTAAAGGAGAAGAAAAAGAAACCCAATGTTTTTTTTTTTTCGTTTGAGATATTGCCGGTAGCTTTGAGATTAGGGTATTATGGTGCTAAAAGCATCACATTTGAATCTGTGTCCAAGCTGTTAGGGAAATGTCATCAAACTGCACACTCCCCTTGGTTTCATTGGACTCAGTAGATGAGACATTAAATACAAATAATTGACATTAGGGAAGCTTTAGTCCTCCTGTCCAGGCCATAGTCAGGCGAGTCAACCACAAAAATGAATAAATTTTGAGTAGAGAGAGGTTTTTAATAAGAATGAAGTGTTATTAAAGCTATGTCCTGAAGGGTCATTCAACCTGGTGTGTCCTGATATTCCAAAGAACAGGCTTTGTTGAAATGTAAAAGTCCCAGTTCTAAAAACAGATCACTAAATGATCTGGTTACCTGCGTGATCGACTCCTGCTCACTTGCAGGTTGTTTAAACAAAGCTAAACAAAGTTTTCCCTCCCTCACGGTGAGCCTGAAGCAGCCGACGTCGGCCGATTTTTTTTTTTTTTTTACCCCCCTCAGTGGAGTCTTTTTACTTGAAAAAACAAAAGAAAAATTAATGAGAAAACCTCACCAACCTCTTGGTATTGTTGTGATGCCGGTTTTTGTGGTTCCAAACAGCAACAGGCCATCGTGCTTTGGGTCAGATGGCAGAGGGGTCGTCCAGTGATCAGAGGGTTTCTGGTTCGATCCCAGACCCTGCAGTTCACATGTCGAAGTGTCCTTGAGCAAGAAACTGAACCCCAAATGCACCATGAGTGTGTGAATGGTTAACGCTCGTGATGAGCAGGTGGCACCCTGCAAGGTCGTACCTGCCACCAGTGGATGAATGCGTGTGTGAATGGGTGAATGCAGAACCTGTAGTGTACAAGCGTGTATAAGAGTGGTCAACAATGACTAGAAAAGCACTATATAAATACAGGACATTTGTTTACCATCCAACGTGTCCTGACCGTGTGCTTTGTTCAGGTCGAAGGGAGAACTTCGGTCATTGAGACGTTCAGGCAGCTGGTCAAAGAGGAGGGCTGCTGGGGATTCACCAAAGGACTTTCGGCACGCATCATTTCATCCACGCCCACCGCCATCGTCATGGTGGTCGGCTATGAGACGCTAAAAAAACTGAGTCTACGACCGGAGCTGGTGGACTCGAGACACTGGTAGAGGAGGGACCGTTTGCTGTTTTAGCCCTCAGGTTAGACTTCCTGTGAAAGCGTGGGAGGAAAGAGGTGCTTGTTTGTATTAACAGTCTGGGCAACAAAATGCAGTCAGCCCACTTTAACACACAGCAGCTGATAAGACACTAAAGTTGTGTGTGTGTGTTCATACTAACACATTAAGAGACCCGCCTCACAGTCTGCTGGAGTTTCTGCTTTCATGTGCAACTGAAAGTGGTGAATGCAATGTTGCTGTTGCTGCTCCAAAGACGAGCAGTGTTGGACTCGCGTAAAACCCGGTTTTGGATCATGGTGGTCAGGGTATGTCACCAGTGTTTCTGCGCTGACTTCTGTCCCTCTTCCGGTTCATGCCTTGGCCTTTTTTAGATTTTTTTGCCTTCATAGTTTGATCAAAGCAAAATACCTGCTTTTTGGGTCAAATTTGTGAATATGTATGAGGAGGAAATTAGGTGTTAGAATCACTTAATGTGGCATAAATTTGCAGTTATCCTGTACGCTGCACATTATCGGTACAGTGAAAATATAAATGCCAGATTCCTTAATTTGCCGTCATGTAAGCAGAAACTTGAGCGTAATTGAAGCGTTTCTGTGGCGCTGAAATAATGCCACTTCCCTGTTGTGATAGTAAATGTCTGAGTGCAATAATGTACATGTTTTGTCCTTCTCAGCACAAAATGAGACTGTATATTTGTTGTAAATTGTGTTATTGACATGTCTTAAAGGAATTCATAATACCTAATTTATTTTGTAGGTTTTTAAGGATGAGGATAGAACCACAGAGCTGTGGTGGCTCATGCAGTATTTTTTTCTTCTGAAACTTTATTTTAATGGCTTTTTAGAACAGGTGAATTGTTTGTAAATACATGAACATCAGATGTGGACAGCTTGTAGAACTAATATTTTTTAAACATTAAATACATGCGACATTGCAGTTATATTCATCATAGAAAGTTTGATTAAAGGAAAATTCCTGGATTTTGTGTAAATGAAGATATAAATGTCAGATGACTACATAAACTGGTACATCTCCAAAAATGAGAATATCATGGAAAAAAAGTTTTTTTTTTTGTTTTTTTTTTTTTGAGATGCACCAGTGAATCAAAATTTATTTGAAGCTGAAATTTATTTAGACACTTTGATGCTGATCATTCTTTAAAGGCTCACTTTACTAGAACACTTTAGCTTTCTGGGAGTAAACACAATCAATGCAACTCTTTCATTGCACCTTCCCGTTCAGCAAGTCTAAAAGTGTGTTCATGCTGTCCGGGAGCAGCAGCTGATTCTTGTGTTGCCGGTCAGAACTGGGTCATGTGTCGTCTCAGCATGTCTGTTAATTTGTCAATAAAACATCACTGCTGTTGAACTCACTTCTACTGTACATGTTTCCTTGTTGAGTTTCCAATTTTAAATAACTTGATCAGCTATTAGTATATGTGGTTAATTCACATTATAATTTTGCACAAAACGTTTAACTGGACACTTGGTGCTTGAGTTATACATTTTTGATACAGATAACTATGTCAATATGTCAATGTCAGAAGAATTAAGTTAGCTGATATTTGTTCTATTAAGAACCTTTGAAAGTGAAAATTGAACTTAATTATTTTTCACTCGGGTGGACAAACTGTATAACGTTAATCTGCTCCTCGTATCTTTGCCACGTCTGTTCTCCAATGTCTTGTTAATCATCAACCCACTTACAGAGTATGCTTCTGCATATAATAAGGTTGCATTATATAATAAAGTGTGTTGAGGAATGGTTTGGAAAGTGTTTAATGGTAGTTTTGATTGATTTTGATGTCTGTGTTCTGTCTCAAAACCCACAAACACTAATCGGACATGACTAACATGGCACTGAAACTTTACAGGCAGGAGCATTCGAATGGGACATTTCTTTGGTGAGACAATGAACAAAAAATGGTGTGTGCGGAACCCTCAGTGTGCAATTATCTTTTTACATAGTAAGATGTAGTTCAAGTTTAGCAGCATTATGTATAGAAGAGGTTTTGGCAGAATAATTTTTGAATATCAAACCTAAACATCTCAATCTAGTCTGTTCTCGTTCTCAGGGAATTAATTTAAAAGGTAAGGTCTGGAAGCTATGGGAGAAGAATTAGATTCTGTGGTTGCTTGACGTTCTCATAACTGTGGGGCGCCGATACGCGTTATTTAAGGTGACACTGGGACACTAAAGGTCATATCTCATTGCGTTAGTCAGGTAATGAGATAAAAGGCTCAACTGGGGCGAAGTCAGCCTGGCTTAAATCAAGTGTTTTTCCTGACTGTTCTGCAGCAGCTTGTGCCAGTGTGATTCTTCATACAATTAAGACTGAATTAAAAAAAAAAAAAAATCATTTGTAAACTATACACATATTACACAGTGAAATATTTTTTTTTCATGATTACGGCTTGTACATTAATAATAACAGTCTAGAATATATCCAATGTTGACGATTAATATTAAAGTACTTTTATATGCAAAAGTGATTCAATTTGGAAAAGTATTTTGAAGTGAGATTTTAACACTAGAATGTTAATGTTAAGACTCCTACTTCTGATGGAGGGCAAAAAATGGCTGCAGGGAATCCTTATCACAGGCACTCAAACGTTCCCTATGCCCCTTGGAAAGCCAGCAGACGAACCTCCTGAAGAATGAAACCAACAAGGAGGCCTTCCCAGGACGGCGGAGGCCTCCCCGTTCTGCTCCATAAATTAATTATGAAGCAGTGTCTGGAAGGCACTTTGTCAAAAGGATTGATGAGTAGGCCGTGAGAGAGGAAACAAACCTGACTTGGCCGAGGTTACAGGAAGCGTTTGTCATTCTCCTTGGATGTCATGGTGGTGGCTCCGCAAGTGTGCGTTAGTTAAAGCACAAGAATCTGAAATGCAGCAAAGCAGCCTTCATTATTTACACTTAGATTGTGTCATGTTTCAACTTTAAAGTCTGTCTTAAAATAATATGTACACTGAAAAAAGGTTTTTGTCACTGGCTGTGAAATGATCGCATCCTGAACTGATGAAGGAAGAAATCCACAGAAGTACCATCCTAAAGGCTAAAGCTCATAAACAGCTCCAGCAGTTACAGAAAATGCTGAAATTACGCTCTTCTGAATAAAACTGCCTCTGATTGATACTAAAAAGACACTCTAATGGAATCCTCCAATCAACTTCTACTATAAATTTGACATAGAACGTGGGCCATTGATATTAGTTCCCATAATGAAATAGAAATTGCATGAAAAGTGGGTCTCCTCATGGTCAGAACAATGGCCCACACACACAATTACATGCAGATGCATAATACTGTGCAAAAGAAGAGAGGAGATGATCAAATCAGAATCAATGATCAAATAAAACTAAAACCATTTCCATGACTACACATTGGAACAGAGAAAAAAAAGTATATGTATATATATTCTAATTTAGGTGAACTCACCCTTTACGACAAGGTTCCAAACCCTCCATATAAGGCCCTTTTTTGGATCCATAATCTTTACTCATCACTCAGATGAGTGACGAGACATGAAGCAGCCGAGCTGAACCCCAATAAGAAATCTCTATAGAGGAAACATTAAGAACCTGTGTGTGTGTGTGTGTGTGTGCGTGTGAGTGTGAGTGTGAGAGAGAGAGAGAGAGAGAGAGAGAGAGAGGGGCGGTCGGGGGCGTTTGGTGAGCTGTGTGGGATCACCTCACACAGGGAGGAGAGAAGGAGGGAGCACGGGGGCGGACGGAAGGAGAGAGAAAGCCTGAAGAAAGGGAGCGGAGGGGACAGATGACAGGGAGGCGACGGCTGACACACAATCAAGACCCTCACAACGATAGAAAAAATAACTAAAAAATACATTTTAAAAATGCCCAACTTTGAAGGCACCTGGAAGATGAAAAGCAGCGCGAATTTTGAAGATTTGCTGAAAGCTCTGGGTGAGGACATTTTACTGTTTTTCTATGAAGATCTGAGTGTTTTAGTGAGGGGGATTTATCCAGTAAGAGAACATGAAATAAACTGAAATTTAAGTGTCTTTACAGCTTTAATACAGACAAAATACTGCAACTAAGGTTTATTTTGAAACTCATGTAGCGGTTAAAGGTGGAATTGTTGGATTTTCTGAGATGAATAACAAAAATGGAAAAAAAGGCATCATAAAATAGGATATTTTGTGAATTGTCAGCATCTTGATGGTGACAACAGATTAACATTTAATCAACAAATGTAAAAACAAAATAAATGCTACAATTAAATGTTTTCATCTAATACATCTCATATCAGCTCCTAAGTGTTTTTATTGCTGCAGTCTGAATCACTTTTCACATGAAAGTCTGGTAACGGGAACAAATTTGTCACTGAAGCTGCTTATTGCAAAGTGCAGCACAACTGGCTTTAATTACAAGTCGAGACAATGAGCTCATGCAACGCTGCTGCGATGGACTGGGGGACTACGAGGAGGACAGATGGGGAACGGACTGAAGACTTGTCTGATCTGTTTGCACTGGAAACGTGAATCAGGGTGAATAGTTTATTCCCCTCGATCATGATCTTTGGGAAAACTAAAAGCATTCAGCACCAGCATTTCTCCCTTTCACCACCTTGTCACTGCAGCCTCCATATTTGCAACATCTGCAGACAACGATTGCAGTTGTGCTGCTGCTGGAGGATCCTTTGAAAATCATACATCTGAAAAGGACATTTTTCATATCCCCGCTTTGGAACTACAAGCAGACAGGATAAAAGTGAGGTTACGCAATGTCAAATCATAAAATACGGAAAAAGTAGTAGAATTTGTGGGAACTAAATGGTTTTGTAGATCAGGTCAAAGTGAGTTATCATCTATCAGACCTACTTAATATAATACAGCGAGGTTTACTGACAGCTGGTCTCTAAAGGCCCATGAAATAATGACCGTTTGGAGCAGGAAAAAACTAAGATCGACAAATATTTTTTAAAAATGAGTCGGCTGGAAATCTTTGACTTTTTTATCAATAAGTTAATATTTATTCATTTTATAGTAAAGTAAAAAAGTTAAAATAACATATCTAATTAAATTAGAATGCACTAAATCCCTAAATTTCCCAAACAAATACTCCCCAGCAGTAAATGCCTACCTTTCAAAATCAATGCTTTTTGTTTGTTTTAGGCATTGTAAGTGTGATTTTTTGGGTTAAGGTAATTTGGTGTGACAAAAAGCACATGTTCTTGTTAGCACCACCTGATGGATGACACATGAACCGCACAGCCTGCTGGTTATGGCTATGTGCTTGACATTACAGTGACATTGACCTACCTTTGACTTGGAAAACCCAAGTTAATCATCAGTAGCCAGTGCAGGCAGCTACAAAATGACACCAGTTGGACCTCTCTATTTCAATTCTGTCTGGAGTTCTGGACAAAAATGCTTTTTTAGCTTTGAGTGACCTTGACATTTGACCAGCAAAATCTAGTCAGCTGTAGGTTGGGTTAAGACATAACTTTGATGAAATTTTCATGGGCCAAGTAGTTTTAGTGTAGTGTAGTAGTGTAGCTGCTCACAAAAAAAACACACCAATCAACATATGGACACAGGTGAAAACATAACCTCCTCCAACTTTGTTTCTGAAGGTAATAATTAAATCAGGATCACTGAACAACAAACTCCAACTAATAATACAAATCGGAAGCTGACCAAACTATGTGTGTGAAAAGAAAAAAAAAAATGGTGGTAGCATTTTAAACTAAACTTGTTCTCAATAGAGCACCTCAGCCAAGGCCGAACAGTTCCTTCAAAACAAAGTTTCTGGATATGTCCATTTTTTTATCCAGATCTGCACCAAAATCTAATGGATTCCTCCTCTCTGACCTCACTGAGAGCTAATAATCTTCACAAAGTTTACAAAATTCTCAACAGACAACACAAGATTAAAATACTCGGGAATGCAACACAAAGACAGGGGAACATAAGCAAAATACAAAAATACAATACAAAAAGTATCAAAGTAATTAAGGAATGGCAGCAAATAAAATTTTAAAGGTGACAAAAGACAACAGATGTAAAAATACGAGCAAGTAAAGCAAGTACATAAAAATTGCATTGAAAAATAAAACAAAATAACTTTTTGAGTGATTATTTTATGTCTGTAAATTGAGTTAACCTGTTGACTGTCAGCCACCAAATTGGCCCACCTACCTCGAGCTTACAGGATGTTCATAGGGGGCTCGTTTGTGCTCAGGTGTGAACCCCATGCTGAGGAAGGTGGCGGTGGCGGCTGCGTCCAAACCCCACGTGGAGATAAAGCAGAACGGCGAGCACTTCTACATCAAGACCTCTACCAACATTCGCACCACAGAGATCAACTTCCTCATCGGAGAGGAGTTCAACGAGGAGACTGTGGACGGGAGAAAGTGTAAGGTAAATTAAATGGACAGTGAGAACAGTACATTTAAAAAAAAAACAAAAAAAACAAAATCAGGATTTTTAATAATCAGCCAAACATAAATATCATGTGACTTGATAGCAAACTTTATTGTCTATCAACAAGTCAAAATCAAAACAGCGGGGCAAACTAAACTTCGTGCAGTGGCCCTTTAAAGTCTCATCTTTTACTGAAATAAAGACAAACAAGGAGCAAAGCGTAAGTAAAAGAAACTTCCAACTGCACAGATAAACAGTCTTCCACTCTACTTTACTGCAGCGATCCTGTTAGCCAGGTGAAACCGAGGTGAGAGATAAAAGAACCCTCATTAAAGTGTCGCTTTCTTCCCCAGAGCTTGGCCACTTGGGAAAGTGAAAACAAGATTTACTGCACGCAGACTCTCCTGAGCGGGAGCGGCCCGAAGACTTTCTGGAGCCGAGAACTCAAAGGGGATGAACTTGTACTGGTGAGCAGTTTTTCACGTTTGACGAGAGAGAGGACGACGGTTTAGAAGAGTGAGCTACGCCCAGCTGGGGACTCAAATTAAACAAGGGTGTAAAGAACGAGATGTGTTTTTAACAGAGATAATCACATGTCTGGCAGGTTTTGATTTCTGGTACCGCATCATCCTTTTATCCTTTTGGAAAAATTAATGTTTTCTTCTATGAAACTTTGGCTCCCAAATGTTGTTATCCCATCAGGACGCAGGATATCTACACAAAGGGTCCCAGTTTCACCCAAAATCTCTCAGTGGATCACTGAGCAGATGTTTGGTTGTAAAGTTGTTGAATTTGGACGTCGCAGTCTTTAGTCACAGTCTTTGTGTGAAGTGAAGTGAAAACAAGGGATTGGCTGACGTGAGAGTCTTCAATTTGTGTCAGACACGCAGTTTTTTCTGGCGGCCTATCCTTAAAACAAGACGTTATGACAGAAGATATTTCGGGACACAGTAGTTTTGCTCTTTCTTCTCAGGAAAACACTCACATCTGCTGGGTAAATGTGAAGCTCCTTAGCTTAGCTTAGCATAAAACAAACAGCTAACCTGGCCCTGCTGTGTTTGCTTATTTCACTATAAATAGTTTGTCTATTATAGTCATTTCTATTAGTAAACTGGATGTGTTGGGAATGTTTCTATTCACACGTTACTTAGCATATTCTGGGTAAATCAGCAATGTACACTAGTAAAGGTTGCAGCATCATGACATCAGGCCCGTTCTTTTCTGGCAACAGTTCCCAACCCATCCAAGAACAATTAGCACTCTTTTTAGCTACCAATTTTTCAATCGACCAATGCCAGTTTACTAAAACTAATTCAGACATCCCAGGTCTTCTGAGTAGAAAACCTAAGGAGCTAATCTTGATAACTTGTAGGGGTGGAGCTTAATCTTGTAGAAACAAAATTTACCATTCTGATGCATCAGCTTGTTGGCGACCTTGTCCAAGTAGCTCCTCCTCTTCTTCCTGGGAATCCGTGTCTGGGTCAGAGATGTATGGTTGAATTACTCCAATCTTAGAATTTACCACTGTGTAAGAAGAGCTTACCTGCTCCAGCTGCAGGTGAGGGGCAGAGCAGAAGCCCTACTGTAGAAGAATATCCAAGTTTTAAAGGTTTAATAATTGGCTGGAGCAGGAAACAGCAAGGTTATTTATTTCACTAGTTACCAAGTGTTTTATCCATCCTTGGATTTGGAAAAAAAGACTTTGATAGACTATAAACATATGGGCCAAACCAGCAAGATACAGAGCTTCACTTTTACCCTACAGTCACACGAGAAGTATCCTCATTCTCATCTCAATGCTCAGAATGAAAGCAAATTAAAATCATTCATTCCTACTGATGGACACGATGTAGCAGAGAAACCAAACAACTGGACAGATGGTCAAGAGAGAGCATAACTGGGCGGTGATACTGGACATAAAATGCTTAAAGTACAAATAAAATACAACAAATTTCAGCTCCAGAAAGTGACACCCTCCACATCTAAATGTACTGAAATACAATATAATAATGCATTCTTTATCTTCATTGTTTTCTTTCACCACGAGAACCAGAAGACATATTTTCAGAAAGTTTGCACTGTCTCAGAGTCAGCAAAGGGAGTTTTTTCCCCCGGTCATGGGAATGTTGATTTTATTACACTATTGGTTGCTTGATCCACCCTAATAATAATAAAAAAAAACACACACACACACAAAAGGCACAAAAGTCTAGAAGCAAGTGAATTATTAGGGACAGTTTGTAGCAGCAACTCTTTGAGGGGAAATCCAAAAGTCTAGATTTCAAAAGAATGAACAAACATTTCACCACCATATGTTTGTTATTAGACCTTCATGATCTTGGATTCATCAGAAACACCTCTGTGTCCAGTTCCTGGCATTTCACCATGACTGGACAAACTGTTTTGGTTTTTTTTTTTCCTGTAAACATCTGGGTCTGCTTGGATTTATCGGCCAGATGGACAACAAAGCTGAGTCCAGTTGGCTGTGGTTAAGATCTCCATTAACGATTGTGACTCAATTCTAAACAGAGGCAATCAGGAACAAGTTTGAGACTGTGGGTAACCAAGACCAAAGCTCTGAACAGTGTAAAATGTGTTTTTTATTTAAGATAAGGGTGTGTACGTCTGTGCCGGTTTGCTCTTCAGTGCTGTAATCTAACAGGCATGTGGGGCTGAATCACTGGAAACAGAACTTTTCAAAGATCATATGTTGGAATGAGACATCAGTAGAGTGGGTGAGGTCAGATACACCATATTCCCCGCTGTTCTGTAATTTAAACAACTTCCTCATATTACACCTCAATTACTGAATTGTTTAGATTTTAAGATTTGAATGGGGTGGATATGTTGTTGAGATTAAGTAAACTGTGAAACATCTGCATACAGATTCAAAACATTGACTTATACTAAAAAAAAAAGTAAAAGACCCTCTCAGTGCACTTAGGAGGGTTCTTCAGACCACAGACTGGATGTACTGCTGAATGTTGGTGACAGATGCAGAGAAGTTACTTTGCATACTTTTTAAAATTAAACCTGTAAAAGGATATTGTTGTTTGGAGAGTGACAAGGAATTGTAGGAAAAATCTAACACTAACTTAACCACCAACAGCTCTCACCTGTCAGGACATGGACAGGGGACTTCAGAGGTGGTCATGTGGTACCTGGCAAAGAGACATTCACAGTGAGTCCTTGGTCCTTTGGGGTGGTGGATGGGGTCTGTTCCATCCATGCCTCTGTTGCATCCCATAATGACTTGATGGGATTGGGATCTGAGGAGTTTGGAGGCCAGGTCAAAGCCATGGGCCCTTTTTCATGTTCCTCGAACCATTCCTGAATGGTGCTTTTACCTTGGTTAAATATAAATATTATCCTACAGGGAAATTACTCAAAGACATGTACAGTTACATATTTATATTTCTCCTAAAGTCATGCTTGTCATTCTTCATTAATGTGACTCATATTAAGCCAGTCTTGTCTTGAAGTTTGCTTCCCATTAGTGAGTGTGTGACCTTAACCTATTGTGTTGCAGGACCCTAATAAGTTTTTTCTAACCAGCGTCAAACAGTTCATTATTTTCACATAATTTCTTTGCAAGCGTTGCATAAATGTGGATGGATTATTTTGGACATTTATGGACATATGACAGTGCTCTGTTTTGTGCTATTAAACTCCTCAAATATTCAGCAAACATTGCAGCTGTGATGAAGTGTAGCAACAGCATCATGATTTTGTTGACAGATGTGCAAGTTAACAATTTCTTTTTGCATGTGGATGGATTATTAAAACACACTGTATTGCCATCAATCCATGTTCATATTGTCTGTGTTCTGAATAAATTTTTTATGGAAATATTTCATCTTAGTCTGATCTTAGTTGATCAGAGCGATTTTTAAGTGGGCCGTGGCATTCTTGTGTTTAGAAATGGCGGGTCTAAATTATGTTTAGGTGGTTGTTATGTGTCAAATGGTGCATTTCAATAGCAGGAACTTTCCCTGGGAACTAAGAACCCTTTTGAGGAACTCTGTGTTTGGATTGCATTACTTCTAGTTTTGGAGTGATTGATGTACTCCCAGAAAAGTCCCTGCTTGGAAGGTAGCACTTTCTGAAGCTCAGAAACTTTAGGGGGTGGAGCCTGCAGTGCTGAATATTTGTGACTGGTCCAGCACACACAGTATTTTATGTAACCTGCCATCTTTAAAAGTCTGCAGTTTGAGGCTATTTGTTTTTCCATTGTGCTTCGAGATGGAGGCACAGAAGAAAGCGTACAACAGATGGACTGATGACGTGATGCATTTAAGAAAATTATATTCATCAGGGATTAGCAGTAGTGACTTACAACGAGATCTATGTTAAGATATCGCCACGATCGACTGGGCTGACCATTGTCTAGACCACCAAACAGTTACCTTTACTGCTTCTCCATATGTCATTGTCCTGATTTGCATAATTTTCATAGGACTTTACGCCATGGGAGACACTTGAAGACAAGTCTCTGGAACTAATAGTTCCTCATAACTTCGGTCCAAATGCACCTACATAAGTAACATTCACATGAAGGGCAGGAGACAAGTTTCCCAGAACTTTGGATTGTAACGAGAGGATCATTGTTACTTACTATTTGACTCATCATAGGTCTTTCTGTCATGTCTGACTGGTGTGTATACAATTGTGACCAACTCAGGTCAGATATCGCAAAATTTAAACTTTAGCAAACTGTCATCAGGCAGAGTCGAGTAGTTCCAAACAGTGTCTTAATTTTCCATGTTTAACCATCAAGGATGGTCTATGGAATTCTTAGAAGGCTTTAAACATCTTAAACTTGATAACACAGGTACGTGTCCAGCTATGTAAGGACTATCACACGACTTCAACAGTTTCATCAGCCTGAGAATGGTGAGTCCTCCCCTGTTGCCGACTGCTGGTGTGGTACAGCCATTGTAATAATCTGACCCTGCTCGTTCATTGGCACAACTTAAACACATCTTCTACCAATTTACTCTCCTCCATGTTCTCATGGCAGTACTATCCAGGCTTCAGTGTAAACAGAAAAGGTGCACATAAACTTGCACTAGTCGGCAGTTGAGGAAACAAGGTTCTAAGGGAGACATGGATGGATGTGGGCTTAATGAGGACAGCATGTGGTGGCTTTGTGAACTTGCTGTGATCGAAGATGGGCGGACTACAAAGACCGTTTGGAGAGTGTAGAGTAAGAAAGGACAGTAAATGCTTGAGAGGAAAAATATCCCTCTACCTGTCCTTGCAAGGAACCCCATTGCTTCTTTACCCCACTACTTACTTTACTTTTCAAGTCAATAAATATGGATTTTTTTTAAAGATAAATGCAGTCCTGTAGTGGCTACTTTTGGATGGGAACGGAGCCAGATGAAATGGTGCGGCTGTAATGATGTTGCGGGTGTGAGCCTTCCTGCAGGCTTTAATTGCTGCCATTGATCAAGTTGGGGAGCAGTGCCAATGGACCCTGGTGTTACGTTCAGTTAATGTCTCCCTCGGCATGGCTCCATATGCCAGATGGAGTCATCTCAGTTCCATTTTTCACAGGGTGGGCCCGCGTCCCCGCCCCAGCACAATGCAAGGCCCGAGGTAATGATGATGTGTGGAACTACTATCGGGCATAACGCTGCGCTCCCCAGACTCTCATAAATCTTTAGATACAGACACACCCGCCCCTAACCTGGGGCATCCAATGGTTCTTAAACCAATCCCATATTAGGTTCTGTCATGTTGGTTTCTTTAGGAGGTAGCTGCATCAAAATTAAGGTCATGGTGTGCGACATCACTGAGGCAAGTAGTTGTGGAAAACAAAGCAACCAAAAAAATAAAGACTTTTCCATCATATTATAAGAAGAAATTTAGGGTTTGCATAAATGTCAGTGAACTACAAATACCACCTGGCAGTTATATGCCTCTGCAAGGCGTATATATTTGTGGGCAGTGAAAGTAGTGCGTCAAGAAGGGCTGGGGTGGTTTTTGATTAGTAGAAATCTTTGTTTTTTCCTCAAAGGTTCAGGTGCATGTTTTGAGATTAATTCTGGGTTACAAACTAGTACAGTTTATGGGGGTCAAATTGTTGTATACAATACACACAAGTAAATATGGAAATAGAAAACAGTGAAAAATGTTTGTAGTAGGAATTTAATTTGAATTAGACAAATGGTCAAATAAAGAGCGTGAGGAGTGTCATATGATTCTTATGTCATATGATAACTTTTTTGGGGGGCAAACCTAGCTAAAAAGGTTGATTGATGGTATTATTAGGTGGACATGAATACTGGCAAAACCAATTAGGTTGGGACAAATTTTATAGAAACAGAAGGTCTTCTTGTTTTGTTGGCATTTTGGGAGAATTGAAGAGTACTGAGTAATGCAAGTTGTAAGGTGCATATCAGCAAAAAGTTTGACTGAATTCATAACACAAGAGTCTGTTTGGGAACCATGAAAACAATCAGGCTAAATCGGGTCTAAAATCATCTTGTGTAGCCAGCCTAACAGGAAAACATAGCGTACTAATTGCTCTTTAGATAGTATAAGGTATTGATATTCAGCCCTCATCAAACGGTATATTTAGCACCTAACCTGTGTTCTATGACTAACTTGCTCGCAAATGAGGAAACTGGAAAAACATTTAGGCACCTTCCCCTTGGAAGGTAAGATAGCAGAATGCTAAAGAAAACATGGCACACTGGAGAAAAACTCAAAGACGGCTCGGTGCTGATCTAAACCTCACTGATTTCTTAGGAGTATCAAACACCATCAACATATTGCCACACTGAAAAATGTAATCTGATGTTTTTCTTCTCCATCTCATCCCAGAACTTTGGAGCAGATGATGTGGTGTGCACAAGGATCTACGTACGAGCATAAAGCCCACGTCCTTCAGAATTAAGCCTTTAACTGACTGTTGAAACATTAATCTTTGAAGTAAGAAATCAACTCTCCAAATTCATTGTTTTGCATATTAGACATTTCACCTTTTTTCCCTTTTTTGTATTTAATTTTTCTAACATTGGAAATAAAACAATCAATTGCAGAATTATTTCTCTTTGTTGTATCACTCAATTTATCTTTACATCTTGAAACAGTAGCAATAACAAAGGTAGTGGGCAGAAGCCATTTACACAGTAAATATGGCTGATATCCCCTGAGGAATAATAATGTACTGGATAAATAGGTTGCACACAAATGTGATGGCAGACATGAAAAAAAAAAGAAGCAGTCAACTGAGCTCCTCTCTATTTAAAGGAAAGTTTAATGCCAAACACTATACTAACACTCATGTACATCATTTAGGTCAGACAAGAGGAGACACATTAAATGAGGTACAAATCATGTCTTATATACAATCAGCTCAGTGAGACTTCCTGTGTTGTTCCATATTAAACAGTTTGTATAAAAATAAAAACCCAAGTAATAAATTGTTCCAAGATAGTCTGTAGCTGGTTCGCATGAGGACAATCGCATCAAATGGAGGTCAGGAAAGTGTTGGGTGAAATTTTGTCAGGCAGCTTCTCTTATTTTCCATTATATTAATGTTATTCATATGGGCTCATGTTACGATTCGTACATGAAAAATTTCCTGGCTGTTGCACATCGGTCTATTTCCTCTGCGAAATAATCCTTACGGTACTTAGCGTGATGTGAGAATCGTCTGGGCCAATTGTAATTAGAAAATAAAATCAGAAAACTGCAGATGGGGAAAAAGCAAAAAAAAAAAAAAAAAAAGAGAAAAGTTTCCTCACATCCCTCTTTTAAAGGAAACACAACATTCACATTTGTATTTTAGGAAGAAATACAAACTGTTTTACGAGCTTTGATTAACTGTGACTGATAATTATTGCTTGTATTTTACTTAATCGTTCAACAGGACACAAGTCAGAGAGCTGACGTTCATGTATAGACCTTTATACATCAGTCAGTGTTATTTGTCATCACTGCGATAAAAAATAAACAGGTACAGGTTTTATAAGTGAGACTCTTTCAGACCACTGAACCTGCAATCCAGATTGTACGCATCTGATGAAGTTAAAATACAACAAAGATTGACAGTATTTTGAAGTACTCCAGTGTCTTGAGGAATTGTCAAACACTATTTTCAAAAGGAGAACTTTTGCCTCAGCTACATTCAATCACCATAAAACCACAAGTGACGACGATGCAAATGAAGGTAGAAAATACGCAAGTGGGCTGCAACACTTAGAAAACAGAATTTTGGGACAAAAGAGAACACAAAGGAAAAAGATCTCCAATTAACATCCTTTGGTAAAAAACATTTAAATTTAGATTTTTCTTAACGAACATCTCTGGAGCCTCTAGCTAAAGACTGATGCTATGTGTATGTAAGTTACACATCAATAACATCGGATTTAAAAAAAAAAAAAAATATTTACACAATTGTTTGGATGGTCATAAATTACTGTACTTGATACATATTGCTGGCACTGCACTGATGCTACAGCTGAAGTCAGAATCATTTAATTTCGTTCTTACAGAGCGGAGTTGAGGTTGTTTTTTTTTTTTAATTCCTGTGAATAATGAGGTGGCCCTCAGGACACTTATTTCACAACTTAGTTGCTGAAATTTGGTGACTAAATGCAAACCAGGTTTTCTTAGTTTTAAATGTGAATTGCTCCCGAAATAAAAATGAGTACAGAGTGTTAATCACATGTATAAAATGTGTATTTCTTATAATAACGGGATTTTCTAAGAGTTGGGTTTGTTTTTCCCAATGATAGTTGCAAAATGTGTCATATGTTGCAGAATTTGTAGTAAAAGCTTAAAAGCTAGGGCAAATTTTTTGAATCAGTTCAGACACATACACCAAAAGTGGAAAATTTACATCTTATTAACATGTTGATTGATAACACCAAAAGGTTTTAGCAACTGATTCCATTAACAGCAGGTTAATAAAATCCTCATGAAGCTTCTGTATATATGAAATCATCCCTGGCAGTTTGTTGTGTGAAGACGGTAACAGTTCATCATTGGAGAATGAGACTACAGTGTTCTGTACTTCACCCGGTACTTGTTAATGTTCAGGTAATGGAGGACCTCAGGGTTGCACGTGGTGTTGCAGGACAGCAGACCTTCTTGTTCATCGCCCATCAGCCACTTTTGGGTGTCAGTAGCCATGTCGCTGGTCACATGCTCTTTTGCCCATGTGTCGAGCCAGA
The DNA here is from genome assembly GCA_001698575.1 of Mola mola. Taxonomy (NCBI): domain Eukaryota; kingdom Metazoa; phylum Chordata; class Actinopteri; order Tetraodontiformes; family Molidae; genus Mola; species Mola mola. The sequence goes on along the minus strand of KV751315.1, from coordinate 16,365,040 downwards.
CCTGAAAGCGTCTGTGCAGGCGAGTGTTGACCCACTGGTGAGACTGAAAGAGACCAGACCAGATAAAAATATACAACATGACAGGTACAGAAATGTGCGTGTTGAAAGTCAGGTCATTTGTAAGTGAACATTATAAGTGAACATCAAGGCAATATCCACAAGATTGTTGAAAAAGAAGAACTCTTGTGTCTTTGATTCTAAGGACAGGAAGCAATCCAAAGCATTTTCCTTTGGAGACAAGTGAGTATATAACATGCCACTAACAATTATTTAAATATCAATTAATTTGTTGATTATTCTTACAATTAACCATTTTAGTCTATAAAATGTGGGAAAAATATTTAAAAAAAAGATCTAAAAATTCTCAATAACTCTCTAATAACTCAAACTCTAAATATCTATTTATGATCATAAATGAAAATGTATAGCAGCAAAATCCTGCATTTAAGATGCTGGAAGCAGCAAATGTTTGACATTTGACTAATACTGACAGGTTTTCTCATAATTATGCTAAGATTGCAAAAATATGCTATGGTAATATTCAATTTAAATGCTAATTTTTTTAAGATAACATGCACATTAACAGTGCTAATTATGAACTGTGAGTTCATTCAGTTAATGGCAGGGTCACAGTACGGAGTTTTAGAATCTTGACCTGAAATCAGGTCAGCATATCTGTCTCTCTCTCCATAGCTGTGACATGCATGCATGCGCGCACACAGATTCTCCACACCTTCTCTCACCAGTGTGCTCGTGTCATTATAAACACATACTCACTGCACCTTTTCTCGTTAGATCGACACTACTTGTATAACAGTCGGAAGAATGCATAAATAATGAGATGAGGTGAAGAGAAGGCTGCGTTGACACGTCATGAAGGCACTTGTGTCCTTGTAACGAATTGATAAGCTTTTCCTCTCCTCCCTTTAAATTGTCCAATGCACCTATACAGTTTATGTCTTGACAGTCGCCAATACTACTGTCCTCCCATGCAATGTCTGCCAGGCCAAGATTTTAAATCCTAAATATAAAACATGTCTGATATGAAATGAAGCAGCCAGACTCATCACATAGCAGGTTGGGGAGGTTAAGACTGGATCTTTGAACCACTCACAGTACAGGATAATCAGGGCAGAAAACCGGTTAAGAGCAGCTGATTTTCAGGCTGATTTTTTTGGTGGTGAAAATCTGACCCAGAATCTGTGCAATTTATCTTGTAGTGTCAGCGTGGCAGAAGATCATTTGGAATGTGTGTATTAACAATTTAAGAGTGATTACAGACGGAAAAGACATCACACTGTCTTTAGAAAAAAAAAAATAAATAAATCACTTGTTTGATAATATAAGACAATTAGTCGTGACTTCTAGCATTGCATTTTGTTTTTTAAACAACAGCTCAGTTGTGTTAGCTTTGTATTACTTTTGCTAAAACAAGTAGTCCATCTTTCCTAATTCTAAACAAACAACAGAATAGGTCTCTTTTTCCTTTTAAACAGTTTTCAAGGAAAATTGATTATGACGAAACACAGATGCAAACATATGATCTCACTACTGGAGATGACAATGTTAATTATCATTTACAGGAACCTATTGATAATTGTCACTGTGTCGGATCACAAACAGACTGATGTTCTGTTTTGGTGGAATTTTCTGACTGTGCCTCTAATCCTGCACAGCTTGTACAATTGCATTTGCAAGACATCTACTGTGCTTATCATTAAACACAATGCTATATAATTTTATCTGAGTGAAATAAAGTACGCTTTTCTGAGGTGAATTGAGACCATCAAAATAGCATTACTCATGAAGCAATATGCAATGCTATGTTCAGCATTGTGTTATTGCTTTAAAATAGTGACCTGGGGGAAAACAAGACCCATGGCGAGTATTTTCTGTCCTTACCTGATGAGCCCGTGTGAGTGCCGTGTGCCTGTACATGTAGTCTTCTGACTTGCAGACATAGACCATCTTGTAGGAGTTGAGCTTGAACATACACTCCATTTTTAGTTCACTATTGCCCTCCTGTGACGTGTCAGAAGGGACCTTGGTCATTCTCTCCTGCTGCAGCTGCTCCCATCCTCTCTGGCACTTCCTGATCCGTCTCAAGTTCCTGAAGGTCCAAAAGAGACCGACAGCTGTGAACAATACTGACCGATGCTGGAGAAAGTCTCCTGATTACTCCACACATCAAAGGGGGTGCATCAGGTTTACAGGGAAAGTTCGCACAAATTACTAAATCTATTCTTTAGGCAGATTTATTTTACCTTGAGCATGTTATGTGACAATTTCATGTTTGACAGTATACACTGTATAATTTTAAAGCTGTGGTCAAGCACAATACACATGATGGTAAGCAAATTTTGAGGACATTAGAGTCAAATTTGAGAGGACTGTCCCTTTAAAGAATTATTTTTAAACCCATGCACTGCAACTCACCAGTGTCAGAATTAGGGAGTCAAATCATTCGTGGGAAATGTGGATCTATAAGAGCAGCAGAGGCAGCAGTCGTATTTCTGTACAGTGCACTTCGGTTGCACAGATCGAATCCAAAAATGTTATCAAACAAATATTAAACTCTTAATTGGAAATTGATTCCGAAAAAAAAAAAAAAAAGAAAAAAAAAATTCACCATTTATTCACCCCACCTGAATGAAAGTTTTAAATGTGTACTTACCACAGAGGGTACAGGTGAGCGGGGACTGAAACCATGAAGCATATTTTACATTCAGGGCTCCACTTAAAAGACATGACAGTGAGGCCAATTTCAACTGTTAGAAACAAACACTAGAAAAATTGCTGCCTGATCGGATACCAATCAAAAATATGAGCTGAGAATACTTTGATGTGCACATACTTTCACCAACAATGTGTAGTGTTATGATCATGAGATGAAAAACCAACACAACTGGAAAAGAACCTGCTAAAATTTTTTACTGCTACTGAACATATTTGTGAAGTCTTTTCACGTCTTGTGCTGCTGAGCTCTCATAGATTTGATGATAAAGAAAAAAACAAAACAAACTAAGGACAAGATGTGGGTGAGCCCGCTGATAAATCATAGATAGGTGCATGATTTATGCAATGGGTTTAAGTAAGAGAAGACTAAGATAATTTTGTTTTTCGTTTAAAAAAAATCCTTTTGACATGTTTATGAAAATGGACAGCCATCTCAAAGAAAAAAAAAAAGCACCAAAAGAGAAAGATGGGCTTAATGTGCTGACGCCAGCGGTGGGTGATATGGCCAGTATCAGTATAATTCTATCATGTTATGACATCTTACATTGCAGTAACAATGCATATTCTCAACATTCGTTTGTAAACTGTAATAAGCTTTAAAAAAAAAAATCATATACACTTGATTGTATTTGATTATTTCCTTCTAAGTGGAACTTTCACACAAACAGAAACAACTGCCTCACAAAAAACATTCTTCAAGAAGAGATTTAAGGTTCCCAATGAGAACAGTTTATGCTTGTTAGCAGGTTTAAATAAATAGCAGCCTGATTTCAGTCAGTGCAATATAAAAATCATTAGCTTTAGTGCTATGAGAGTGTAATAAGTCATCCTGCCACCTGAACATTACCTTTCGAGGCAGCTGGATTTGTGGGAGCACATGAGATCCCACTCTTAAATTGCTATAGACTGCCCCAAATATTTCAAAAAGATGTTAGAAAAGTTACAGGCAGATTATGTCCCGTCATATCACCCAACCCTGACTGGAGCTTACAATGGAGTGGAGGCACAACCATGCCTTCATGCACAGCTCTAAGGTGTCAGGAAAGAAATACACCAACATGAAAATACAATTTAACAATCATTTTATTTACAAAGCCTACACCTATGTACAAGTGCTTTTAAAAACCCATGAGCACTAATCTCTGTTCGACCAGTGAAAAAACCTCCCCTACAACACAGAGCTGCAACAGGAGTGCACTGTTTCCAATGGTAATTATTAGAAACAATAACACTGAGCATAACAGTCTTCAACAAATGGATATTTACATTTGCAAACAGTGATTTTGATCTGAATACAATAACAAACAAAGGGCAGATAGAAAAGGAAACCATGACTCCACCATCCTCTCTTAACAAAGTCACTCCGGTCCAACACAAGAGCTTCAGTTTCTGAAACTCAGGCCAAAGACAATAGAAAAATGAAATTAAAATGGAAAAGGCTGGAACCCATTTGCTTTGCTTTCAGTTCGGCCTTTGGGATTAAGTCAAAATGAAAAACATTATTTAATACAATGAAAAAGATCAAACCAAAAGATTCTTTACAGCTGTTTGCTGAGGAGGAAATTCACAACCAACCATCAAGCCAAAAACCTTTTTAAAAAACCTTACAGCTAATAAATAAAAATCCCCATTAAAATAAATGAATCGATCAATAAATAAAGGCATTTTTAAAAAAAGATGGCCGTGCAATCTTCCAAGTCAGGTCGGAAACTGAAATGGTCATACTCATGGCTGATTTTTTACTACAGGCCATTCAGGCACCGCAAGCACTTCACTCTGAGTGTGGAGTCAATTTATTTTAAACAAACCTCCTCAAACACACTCCGTTCGTCTGAGCGCTGCTAAACTGCCTGTTTCTACCGCAAAAAAGAAAGAAAAAAAAAAAGAGTTGTATTTGACAGTTTATCAAAGGAGTGGCTGCTTGGCAGATTAGAGCCTCAGGACAGAAGCGTAAAGTGTGCAGACAAGAGGGAGACATGGCTGGGGCCTCACCTGGGGAGGAACACTGGCTTTTGGGCAAGATGCTCACGCAGCTCTGGGGACGCAGAGTCTGAGTTCAGGTATCTCCCCACGTAGTCCGACCACCTCTGTGGAGGATTGAGCAGGGAAAAAAAAAAACATTTACCAGATGCACTTAAACATCAGATTAATCCTCATTCATCCCTTCTCATTATTCAAAACAATGTTTAAACAATTTAACAAATGTTATGCTGATCTTTGTTTTTTTATTAAATCAAATAAAAAGCTCATCATTATTTTTTGAAGCCAGTGTGGCTTGTCCATAAAAATCACAAAGACAATCCATGTGCTATTATATAAAACACAGTATTTCTGAAGATGGAATCATTGAAGAGTCCAAGAGATCAGGCATTTTGGTCTCACAGAAAGAAAAAATCTTTTGATTACCTTGCAGAATATTAATTTCTCCCAGAGTTGTAAACTGTAAACTGTGGAACAAAGGGAGTAATAATGGAAACTACATATATTCATTTATCGCTGCTGAAGGGGAAGACAAATATGGTAAAGGAGAATGAAAAAACCTGAAATTAAAATAACTGACTAAGTGGAAAGGGCTCCATTTTGTGTCATGGGTTTACAAATTAAGTTTCCCCTTTTTATGACTGACTTCATACCCAACATTTTTCTACTTGTTCTTTATCATAGCACTTAGACCAGACAATGTCTAATTGTTTAACCTCTGGACAGAGACAAGGCTGCAAACAGTTATCAGGTTGCAAATGCAACTTTATTGTATTTGAATACTGAATGGGTTTTACCTCTGCGTCTGCTGGCTCATCAGAGTTCTCCTCCTCTGTATCCAACAGCTCTATTGCCAGACTGACAGACCCTCGGCTCTTTGCAAACATCAACTAAACCAAACACAAGCAATAAAGGATGATGGCAATGAGCAAAGTGCACAGAGCAGTAAAAACCAATGAACAACATTATTGTTATATTCAGGGCTTGTCATACCTTGAAGCAGTTCTCATCGGACATTAGCTGCTCTGCTTTGCGTTGGTAGCCGCCCTCTGCTGTGGCTCTCAATGTCTGCGTAGAGAGAGCGCCCCCCGTGGCTTTATGGGAACATTCACTCAGGTACATGTCCATGACGCGTGCGCATACATCATCCGTGACAAGGTGCTGGAGCTGTGAAAACACTGGGTTTAGTATGCAACAGCAGTGTCCACACAAATGATAAAAGGCCTATCAATGCACATTCAATAGCCTTTTTTACACAGACTGTCTGATGCGGGCCTGTTCGGCCTCTGCTATGCCTTGCTGCTCTGTGTTAATGTCATAGAGGTGTAATGGGGGTGGGGTCAACATTGTTGCATCTCCGAAACAGCATCAAAGGTAGAAACAATGTCAAATCAACTGTTTTTATAGATGAAGTGAGCCTGAGAGACAGAACACCTGTCGTACTATCTAAAATCATGCTGTAGGGGGGCATTTTGGGCTCTGTTTAAATGTGTAAAAAGGTAGTGCAGAGAGGAGTCTTTGTTGAGGCGATATTGTGCCATCTGTGAAAAAAACAGCTATTGACTTGTTTCAGATTTCGGATTCAGATTCAATCAATTTCTTGTGTAGTTGTAATGCTGTGTCTCTATTTTTCCTTTGCGTTGTTTTAGCATGTAAAAGCTGTTGTTTTAGTGTAGGCAATAGGCCTTAATGGTGGAAAAGGCACTTAGTGATGTGAAAATTATATTCAATTTTATGCATTACTTAAGCATAGAGTATGTTGCTATGATTAAAATCATTATTTGAATAATTACAGAGGACACACGTCATGCATTTAAAAGTCTTTTTGTGCAATGTATATCAAAATCAGTATTGACTGCTGACCTGGCGGACAATGCTCTGGATGAGTTTGTCCATAGTGAAGGCAATGTAGGCATGGATCGTAAACATTTCTCTCAGGGAGTCTTCGTACTGAGTCGGCTCCATGTTGCCATCCAAAAGATTGCGCACCATTTCCAAAAACACTGAGTAATAGTCCTCTACATCAACATCCACTGCAAGAAGTAGAAAGTAAATATGATCAGTTATTTGGTGAGAATATGGGTTGTGTTGTGCAACAGTTCCCCAGTCTAATCATGAGATGTACCTACACAGCCCTGTCAGGTTATCTCAAGTACCCCATCATCGCTAAACCATGTATGTTCCAAATGTGTTTATTTGAATTAATTTAAAGCTGGATGTTTTATGTTTTGACAATCATGCTAGAGGTGCAACACCTAACCGACAACAATTTTGACAATCAAACTGTGGTTTCAGTCTTGTTTTGAGCAAAATTATTAAACATTTGTTGATTCTAATATTTTAAAAGTCAGGAATAGCTGCTTCTCTTTGTCATGTCTGGCAGTAAATGAAGAGTCTTTGGGTTTCACTTTTGATAATTTATAGAGTAAATAATTAATCTGATCTATCTATGGTTGATCTATCTGCAGATTTTAATCCTTACTTGCAGCTCTAGATCATACCAAAGTTAACATAAGAGGATGCTACCATATTTGATACTGTTTAACTGTCAAGTATTTGGTTTAGGGAAGTCTGCGTCCATACTACAACCGTATCAAGTGGCAAAGGAGGAAACCCTTTATCCACTCCTTAGAGGTCTACTTCAACAGTTTAGTCAATACTCTTAACTAATTAGCTGAGCTAATAATCTGGTTATGAATTAGTTTTTTTTAAATTGGTTGTGCTACTCTACATCTCTCCATATTCACCCAAGTCAACAGCCAAAGTACTCACAGCTGAGAATCATTGGCATAGTTAAATCAAATTCAGTGTGAGTGAGGAATTGAGTGCAATTATAACTTTCAACAAAATTTAAAAAAAAAAAAGATCTAATTCTTCCACTTACTTGGTTCCTTCAACTTCAGTTGGATTGCTGGGTTTTCATTTTTCTCCCTCTTCAGCCCCAGCACTTCTCGTTCCCTCTCTCGCTCACGGGTGTCCTCCTCAATCTGCTTCTCAGCCTGCCCGTAGATTCTCAGTAAACGAGAGCAGAGGATGTGGTGAAGGCGAAAGAAGATATACCAGTAGTTGTTCACAAAGAACAGGTTATAGGCGTCATCTGTGCCTCGCAGCTTCTGAGCTGCCGTGTTGCTGAAGAGGAGCTTGGACTTTGATGTGCTGCTGCCTGGAAGGCCATTGTGCTTCTTGGGGTCCTGTTGATCCATCTCTATGTCTTCTTCCTCCTCTTCTTCTTCTTCCTCCTCCTCCACATCAGAGAGCTCACCTCGACGTGCAAACAGCAGGTCAGGGATGAAGTGGTGAATGATCTGTTTGATCTTGTACTTGTCTTCTTTCTGAATGCCCACCTGTCTTTTGACATGGTGGATAATTAGGGCAGCAGCATCCTCCAGAATCTGGCTGTCATCATAGGTCAGGGTCATGTGGGGGCCACTTGGAAGAGGTGTGGCAGATTCCTCTGACACTCGCTCCTGGCGCTGCAGGAAAAACAATAGCAGATAAACCTGATTTCTTAGGGAATTACCTTATGAAGACATTAACAGCCTTGTGTTAAACATGTTTCCTTACATCATCATACAACATCTCAATTTCATTGAGTAAGGTCTTCGAGCGCAGCACTTTGATGTCATTCTGCTTGAAATTGATGCCTTGATGGTCAAGTGATTTCAGGTAATACTTTTCATTCTGCTCCCGCCAGATTTTGTTAAAGCCCCTCTGTGCCTCTCTCCACTCCTCATCCTTCATTTTTAATCTGAAGGAAAGAGACAAAAAGAAGCCACAAAGAGTGATGCACTGCCTTAAGTGGTCCAAAATCAAACCAAACAAAAAAGGAACAATTGTTCAGACTTCAACAAGCTTATGAAAAATCTGACTAAGAACCTTTTTAGCACTATAGGGACAGACACAGCTGGGTTTCTATGGAGCCCGTCAATGATGTCATGGGCCTTGTCCCCGTATATCCTCTGGATAGCTTTGCGGTGAATGACCTCTGAGGAGCCGCCCATTGTGTTGTCCAACTTGAAGCGCAGCTGCTCATCAGCGGACATGCGAGAAAGCCGCCGCTGCACTGTCTCCAGGGCTCGTATCGTGGCAAGATTGGCTTCCAACACCACATCCAGCTGAAAGGTGTGCAAATCACAGTGAAATTACTGGCCAGCAAGTTTAACCGTATTTGATTACGTCTGGTGGCAAAAAGATAATTATTTGATATTTATTAATATACTTTGCATCTTCAGTATTCCTCACCTCAAATCGCTCATCCTCACACCTATAAATATGCTCCTCATACTGAGTCTTCTTGGAGCTCACAAATGTAGAATCCTCAGACCACGACGGAAACGACACCCATGTGTCATTCAAAACCTGAAACCAGATATTTAGTTCACAGCATCCATCTGGCAACTTAAAAAATATACTTTGCTGAGATTTAAGGGTTTATCATTTCAGTCTTATCTCCGTCATCAAAAGCTCTAGATGTGTTGAGGGTTAGGGTTAGACAATAAGTTGGACTATATGTGACATGTAGTGACATTTGGTTTCTGTAAATTCAGTGCTGAATCTTCTTTTATTTCAACCCTGCTTACTCCCGACTGCCTAATGGCTTAATCACTTACTATTATCAGTTTAACTACAACTAAATTTAAGGCATTTGGTTTCTGTTGTTTTACAAGCACCAGCTAAACACGGTATCAAATTCTACTGCTGAAGCTGTTGTCCAAGCCAAATACAAGGATGGCATTATGACTATCATCAGTCTAAAATATGCTGCGTCAGCCCACATTTTGCTCTTTTATTTCATCTATATCACTTTCAACAATGCAATACCAGGGCAGCAGAATGGAAGGCTGTAAACTTTATGAACGGATTCTTAAAATGACCACCAGTTACAACACAGTGATAAAATGGAGGGCAGAGTGACAGTCTGTTAGCTGCTCTAATGCTCTCTACTCCAGTGATGACTGTATACTTCTACTTTCTCTGGCTGTTTAGAAATTTTATATTTTCATTATTAATGATGCAGAATAGATCAAAATTAGGGGGCTGGCTTATGTAGGCTGATATAGGAGGAAGAACTATGATTCAATACAAGCCCTACATACCATGCAGTCTGACTGCCCTGTGGGAGAGAACAGATACAGCGACCTTTAATAAGCAGTCTTCCTCGAGTGACGTACCTCTCTACACAGAGGTGTCCTTCCTGTGCACTTGGGCTGCTGGTAGCTCTTCGGCAGTGCTCTGTAGCTGGAACCCAGCCTCTTGCAGGAAGCGTAGTCGATCTCCATGGCAATGCCCTCTGTTGCACGCTCCTTGGGTAAGCTCTCTGCATGGCTTGACTCTCCATGACTGGACTCTCGGTAGCCCAAGAAATTCTTGAACCATGTAAAAAGCTCTGGGAATTTTCTGTCAATCAAGCCAAGATGTATATAAATTAAACAACAGAGACACTACAACCCTGTCATTAACATACAGTGTACTTCTGACACTGATAGTAGATATACAAAAATTTAATGTGATGTATACTGAAACAGGTATGAAATTTCTATGCTTCATTAAAATCACCATCTAACAAGTACAAAATAAATTCAGACTGAGGAGTAACAAAATTAATACATGAGTATGTGTTTGGGACACATTCAATTATTTTACTGTAAATAAATACTGGTGACTGTATACATATATACAGTATATGTATGTATGCTTGAACTTACCCAAGAAATGGGATGACTAACTGCACCAGCTCGGCACGCGAAATTAATTCCTGGTTGAAAATGTGAAGACACCGGAGGAAGTTGTCATATGCCTCAGAACTCCGTAGAGCCTTCTTCACCTGTTCAACAGTAATCAGTGATGACCAAAAAAAGTGAGTAAACCTTTGCTTTAGATAAATTCTGGTAAAAAAAAGTTGCATGCACACAAACGCAATACTGACCTTCTCAAAAAACATAGTCTCAGTACTTGTGCTATGCTTGCTGACATCAGTCATCCCATGGTCTTTCCCCATTATTTTGGGCTTCTTCTGCAAAGGTTGCAAGATATGACAAAATCGTATCGTTGTAGGCACCCAGAAATGTATAACTTTGAAAAGGATAAACCTCCAAATAAAAATAATATTTTCATTCTGAGGTTTGGGAAGTTTAAAATGTACCTAGTTGCCTGATAAAATGAATACAGTCCAGAAAAACGATGAAAGTTTGGATGTTTATTAAGATGTGATTTTCCACTATGTTGTCATTTGGGCGCCTGAAGTTTGTGCTACATCAGCTGCCAAACTTAAGATCATACATGGTGCAGCACCTCACTTTATCTGGGCCATAACAAGCTTCCAAAGAATACAGTTTGTGCAGTACAATCCCATGCTGCATTACAAGAGTTCTTTATGGTGTACACAATGACATTTAAAAATGCACACTGATTCTCCTATTCACTTACTGAATATGCCTAAATGTCAGCACACAGAAAGCATATTGATATAACAGTTTGCGATGAGTGGGGCTGAGTAATTGTAGTTGAAGATGTTAATATTGGCAACCTACAAACATATCTAGCAAGAGAAATTTTAAAACGAAAGGAAGGCCAACATAATGTGCAATACGAAAGCTAAGGAAGGAAGGAAGGAAGTCTAATATGATAAGGCTGACTGTGTTTGACAGAATATGATCATTAATATTGAAAGCACAACTGATAATAGAGAAAGCCAGCATTATTGTGGCTTATGTACAGTACAGTTATGTACACTTTGCAAAAACAGGTGAAACAATTTGTATTTTGTGATTTGGGGCTATACAAATAACAATAATTTTGATTCATGAAATGCCAATATTGTCCAGCTATTTTTCAGAATGTTAATTTTTGAAGAAGGGTATTAAAATAGTGGTACCCTTGATTGTCTGCCTATTTGAACTGCCAGAATCCATTCTGAATTAACCATGAATTCTCCAACATGTATGATATGGCACAACATCTAAAACACAGCTTGAAAGTTGTTAACAGTATACGCACTGGTAGAATTTAGAATGTTGTGTACCTTGACAGGTGGTGTGGCTCCCAGTCCTGCAGGTCTCCTGATTGGTAGACCATTCTGGCTTAACCTTTGTTTGTTGTTCATTAAGGGTCTCTTCACTGTACCGCCGTGATCATTACGAACTGACTCTGCCCTGTCTGGTGTAGTTTTGCCCAGAAGCTAAGAGGAGAAATACACATCATAATCTCACCAAAGGGCAATCACGCAAGAAATAAATAAATAAAATAATTTTAATGCAAATTTAGGTCAAACTATCATGGTTCCCAACTGTCATCCTTACTCCCAGAGGGGGTCTTTGACAGCTAAATTATTTTAACAATTTGTTAAAAATTGCAAATTTAAAAAAAAGTCAAAGATAGTATTTTTATGTACAATATTACACAAAGCCAAAAAACTACCTAACACTAATACAAGACTCAAATTTTTTAAAAGAAAGAAGGTCAGACTACCTGTTTAGACAACCAAGAACAATCACAACACCAACAACTATACCAGTTAAATTAGGTCCAGTTAAAATGTGCCAGAGACTCACCACAGTACTGTTTGCATCAGGAAGAAACTGTCCAAACTCTGAAAGCAGGTCCTCCTGGTTCTTAAAAAGTCTGGCTACCTGAGTATAAACCTCCTGTTCAGTCAGGGCTGGAGTGTAGTTGCCACCTGCCTCTTTGGCATTGCGTTGTTCCTTCTGCAAGATTGAATAAAGAAGTGGTAAGCGGGCAAACACACTTAGGCTACTTTCATTCTGCAGATCTTAATGCTTAATGCAATTCTGATTTTTTTGCGTGGTTGTTCACATTATAATATAAATTCTCCTGCCATCAGACACCAGTATGAACAGTCTACGGTCCAGAAGTTACTCGCTTGCCCAGAAGAAGGCCTGATGTCACATGAAGCACGCTGTTCTTGCAGAATTGTGACATCAGTCGCATTTCAATGACATAAAAGTCGGATGAAGTGCGACATTACTGTTCAAACTGAGGTCGCATTGCAAAACAGCAGATACGTATCCGATCTAGGACCATATATGAAAGTGGCCTGGGTTTGATTTGAAAAAAAAATAAATCTAATTTGTGCTGTTGAGATTGTCAGAAAAAAAAAAAAAAAAAAATTTCAGATATGGTCACATATGTAAAAAAAAGTCAGATTTGGGACATTTTTGCCTGCAATGCGAATGTAGCCTTATGTTGGTCACCTAAAACTCTTTTGGCTTTCATTTTCTTACCTGGTACGTATGCAAGATTTCAAGGAAGGCTTTGTAGATGTCTGGCTGACCCTGGAAGCGATTCTTGATCTTGTTGACATAATTTATTGCATGATTGAACTCTACGGGCTGGTTGTTCTGGAAAGGTGGTCCACCAGACGGTGTGCTGCTGACAGGAGTGTGAGACTGAACTGAAGGTGATCGTGGCGATGCGTATGATGGGATGGATGGGTTGGGCTGACTGGTGGGTGTATGGACTGGAGACTGAATTGGCTGAGGGGATTGACAGAGAAGAGCACAAGCACATCATTACACCCAAATTAAAGATCGTGTTTTGTGTGAAAACATGCTTTATCTCAGAGACAAATGGGCAAATAACAAGAATTTGTTTATGTAGCTAAAGCAATATGAGAAACAAAATAAAGATGCCTTTAAAACAACGTAATGAAAGTGAAACAAGTCGGTCCATGTAGCAGTGTGTATTCTACCTTGCTGGTTTTATTGGGAGCAGGTTGGGTGGTGATAGGTGGGGTGTTGTTGTTAGTGTGTTGGCCAGTGTGTGGAAGACTCTGGTGCTGGGGGTGGCTTGGAGGTTGACTGGATGCTCCACTTGCAGGGAGGTTCTGAACAGAAATGCCATGAGGGGTGATGTAGTGGATTTGACCAGGTGTCGTCACATTGACCATATCGTTGGTTTGAACCTCAATCTTATATCCAGGAGGCAAGAAAGTGTTAAAACCCATGATGAGGTCTGGATGGCCTTTAAACAGCTGCGATACACGGTTTATGACTCCGGGAGTGTCTATGCTGTAGTGACAGAATGGTTGACCATAATTTAGTATCTGATTCATTAACTGGATCCACAAACATTGTTCTGCATGTTAGATGTTAAAATATGACACTAAAATTACTATACACAATATTTACATTCTCTTGATGCTGAGAAAAATGTCAATAACATTAGAACTCACCTTTGTGACTTAAATTCTTTCATAATATCAAGGAAATCATTATATACTTGTGGCTGATTTCCAAACTGCAGCTTCACTTGATCCAGATAGGATAAGGCATCTTCAACCTGTGAAGAGAAGGGTAAAACTTGTGGGATCTAACTTTCAAATTCCCATCAATTGGTTTGCACTTTTTACTTTAATGCTGATTTGTTGATCATATTGGTTTGCATGGAAGTTTTTTGTTACCTACGGTAGATACATGTAAATTTTGAATTTTGTGTTTCCATCCTTGTAAGCCTACCTTAAGTCGCTGAAATTGCTGCTGTCCTTGGGTTGTAGTCAAGGGTGTGGGTGGATGAACGTGACCTTGGACGACAGTTGGGCCCTGGGGCTGAACTGCAAGGATGTGTCCGTGGGAACCAACAAGAGGAGCTGCATTATGTCCGTGCCCATGTCCAGTAGTGCTCTGAGGAATTGCAGGTTGAGGAGGAAGTTATGACAAATTAGGATACTCAATCCTTAGAAAGTTACCTTTTCTACAGTGGGTTTACAGAAATTCTTGTATATACTATTACAATAATTTGTTTTACGTGCGATTTACTTGCATTATATCAATTCATAGTAAGAATAAATTTTAAAATGGTCTGGAAAGAAAAAATTAATATTACAGTATTTGTAACATATTTGTAACCATCTCTGATGGTTTGGACCTTTGTGGTTTCTGATATTTATACATATCCAAGAGACACATTCTACTGGAATTTGGTGATTGGTAAAAGTCTTTCCAAAATCCATCACCATATCATTCATACCTGGTAGCCGTGGGGGAGGGAAAACTGGATGCCAGTGGATGGCTGCATGTTTTCTGCAGCTGCCTCTATCACAGTAGGGGCTGGGGCGAGAGCCCTCGGCTGGAAACTGTCTGCAATGCCTTGAACTGAGGGATGATGCGATTGCTGCTGTTGGGGTGCAAATATTAGTTCCTGGTCCTCCACGCGCTTCTTCATGGTAGACACATGCTCAAAGGGGCTAAAGTGGACAAAGATAGATGGAAAACAAAAAGGCTACAGTGTTGGGTCTGTAAACATCAACAAATCATGTAAAACATACTTCAAGATTGAGTGATCTACTCATTTAATTTTGGTATTTTTTCTTGCACCAATGTCAAAATTGGTGCAAGAAAAACTTGTTAATAACTAGAATAAAGTATTTAGATTTGATGTGAAAGAACTTGAGAATTTTTGTGTAAAAAAATGCTGCCAGTGTCACACAGGTTAATGATAGAAATGATCAAGACAGATGCTGAATATTACACAGTAATTTAAAAATAAAGTTTAACCAGTGCATCTAAATGACATTCTAAAAGCACAGATAAAGGTCTGAATTTAAAACCAAACCGTAATATCACATAACATTTCTTTACTGCAGACAAAGTCAAGTTAAGGAAAACTTATAGCCTGAAATTCTGGTGTTGTGAGAACCAACACTAGTATAAAATGTTTCCCATCATACAGTTGCCACAGTGACAGCGGCAATGGTTTTGATATGCTCAAAAAACTATAATACAGTTATCAAAAAATGTGACCTTTGTTTGTGCACTTTACTTACACTTGAGCAGCCATATTGATGAAAGTGGATATATCAAGTCAGAATGTAAAAATGAATCCACAAAATGCAAATCACAAACGTGTTATAAAAGCAATCATGGAAAAATCCTGTAAAGATCATAACAAAATCTACAAAAGATAAGATTCTATAATATAGAAAATGCTTCCCATGATTGTCCTTTTGCTATAGCTTTCAGCAGAACGGCTGAGGCAGCAGGTTAGGGACTGTCTGTAAAGCAATGTGGACATTTGCTCTGAGCTTGTTAGACCTGTCATTTAAGGCCTGTTTCCACCAAACCATACAGTTCAGTTCGGTTCTATGTTTTATGCATTTTGTTTTTTTTGTATTTCCATTGTCAAAACATTCACAGCAAATTTCCCTATTAATGGACAATAAAGGCATCATCTTCTCATATTAAAGGCAAACCATGCTGTGCCAGTTTTGCCAACCTTTGGTTGTGGTACCAACAAGAGCTAAACCGTACCATAAAGAGGGGGGCTAGTCCCACTGCAGTCCGCTGATTGGACAACAGAATTGTCACTTCCCTGCAACATTTAAGTCATCTTTCTCATTGCGTTGTGTAGCCTTTCCTCAAACGGAGGCCGTCTACTTTGTGTGATAAACAGCCATATACCAACAAGAAACAACAGAAAACGCTGGATGTCCTCCATTTTTTTCTTTTTTGTTATTACAGTTTCTTCATTAGGATACGCTGTGTGGCATTTCTATGATGTCACACTACTGGCTGGTGCGGTCATGCTACCCCGCCCACTAGGTGATGGTATAGTCGCCAGGGGAAACATACTGTATGTCTGTAATGAACGTACTGTTCCCAAGTGTGCCGCGCTTAACTGAACTGAACCGTCCTGCTGGGTGGAAACAGGGCTTACGATGCAATGAAGTTACTAGTTACCAATTAGTTATCTCAGTATGTAAATAATAATAATAATTTAAATAATTGTGACCTACAGCTGAAAATGTTTAAAAAAGCAAATCTCAAAATATTAGAACAGTTTACTGTAACTGTATAATCAATAATCAGCAAATCAAAACAATTAAAGTCATTTTGCATTATATGTCATGAATATCAAATATAAAAAGTATAGGTTTTTGAATGCAATTACAAAATATGTAACTTTCAGCAATATTGGCATTTTTTGAGATTCGCTAGCATATTGTGATCATAGATGTGCGCTGCAGGTGTATCCTGAGGTATTCATGAGCCTGTCAGTGAAAACCAATACAGATACTATAAAATCTTAATGTGCATAAAATCTATGGTAAAGCGGGTAAATTTTTTTAGGACAATCTTTTTTTTTCAAATTGAATTTCTCCATAACACATCAACTTTTCAAAATATATTTTAAGTTGATATTCATTACAATATTAATATGACAACAAACAAAGTATTGAGATATCATTAGCTATATCATTAACATGGAAATACAGCAGGGGAAAAGCACTTTGATTAAAAATCTTTTAGTGATATATCAGAATACAAAAAGAAAATTCGACAAAATATGCCAATTGGACAACAGAAGAAATGCATCTAAAAGAAATCAAGCAAACGTTTGTTTTCCTCTAATATTATGCACACATTCTAATAATTATCAGAATTAAAATGGTAAAATGCTTGAAATATTTTAGCCAATGTGTTGTGAGTCTAAAATATATTAAATGCTCACTTTCTTAAATAACACTGAAAATCACTTTCATTTAATGTATGTTGGGCATCTGAGCACGTTCTATACGCGTTCATAGAGA
>KV751315.1:16327514-16347748 GCA_001698575.1 Mola mola | reverse complement strand
TGTGTCTCACTGCTGCGCACCGATACTCGGAAAAGACGGCGCCTGAGCGTACGGTCTTCGCTCGCCGAGATCGTGTCTCATCCAGCTTCGAATATTCTTTGCAGTAACGCGAAGTGAAGGTGGCAGACAGTGAAAGAAGTCGAAAGAAGTCATATAGCGGCGTCATTTTCGGGGCTTGTAGGCGCTGTCTCTCTCTCTCACCCACTCACTCGCTGTAACCCTGCCTCTTCCCCTCCCCCTCTCTGCCAAACACCGACTGTAACGCCATCCGTTTTTGGTGAGCTGACCGCTTTCGTGTGTCTAACGTTGGTTGTCGTCCAACCTCCAAGTTTAGTGGCGAACGAGCCTGCCCTTCATCACCTGCAGAGTAACTGCTAGCTGTCAGAAAGACTCGGCGAGTGTCACTCTCGGGTCGTCGCTGATCATCCTGCTCAGTAAACAGGATTCCACTTACTAAAAATCCAGATGAGCCGAGCGTGCTGGCTAACTGACGTTAACGCTGCTGTTGGCCAAATGCGTCGAAAACAAAACAGCCATGCTGCTTCGCAGCTGGCAGCGAGCCTACGATGTCGGCTGCTTAGTATTTAACATATGGAGAACCTTTGCACCAAAGTGGTTAAATAAAGTTAAACGCTCAGTAATACATGTTGGATAGGTCGAGAAGAACGCTAGGTAGCTAACAAGCTAACAGTGGCTTCCACATACCCGTCCGTCACATTAACGTCAAGTTCTGTAAGAAGTTCGACAGGAAGACTTCGTTGTCATAACACGGCTTTCCTGCCACAATCGTTCGTCGCATAACAATACGAACCAGACAGTCAAACTCGGTATAGCAAGAATTCTCAACAAAACTCTAGTCAGGTCAATCTGCTTAGCGTTAGCATGTCAGCTAGCGTTAATTCATGGTCGCCGCTCTTAGCCAGCTAGCGTCACTTAGAGTAGCTTCACTAACTTATCGGCGTGGCAGGAGAGAGACACCGCCACCGAAACCCCACATGGTGTTTTAATGGAAAACAAAAATACGCTAAAATGTTAACTCGTCGCAGAAAGGCGGTCACAGTGTCGCCGCTATCTGGTCCGTTCGGCAAGGTTACATAGCAGCTAGCAGCTGTATGCTATGTTAGCACAACAACCAACCCCCCATCATCAGTGCAGTGTGTCCGGCTAACGAGCTAAGACTACTTCAACTCACCTCGCAGGGCTACCACCAGCAACAGTTTGACGGACCGGTGCAACGCGGCCTCCGGCTAAATCGTCCCTCGTGTATTCACCTGGCAGTGATCGAAAAGACCCGAAGTTCGGTGAAGTGGTCGTAAATAATATAGTCCGTAGCGGCTACGTCGCTAACAACAGTATGTATGAAGCGGTGTTCCTTGAACATAGAGGCGTGGCTAACATGAAGGCAGCGCAGGCTCCTCGCAGTCCGACCTGTGATTGGTCAGATCTCCAGAATGAAAACAAATACAATGAGGGCAGTGAGCCAGTGTCCGTGCTTAAAGGCACACACACACACACACACACACACACACACACACACACACACACACACACACACACACACACACACACACACACACACACACACACACACACACACACACACACACACACACACGGACCTCCTGATGCGTCTCAAAAAGTTACAATATCGTCATTTTTCAACGTTTTATTGAGAAGTGGAGTGTTTAACGCATTCTAACATCTCAAAAAAATGAAAAAAAACATCTATTTTGCAATATTTCACTGTAACTGTATCGACCACTATGTATCACAATCTTAGCAAAAGGCCTGAAATGCAAACTTCACATCCACAACTAATATAGAATACGTGAAAGTTTAACCTAGATTCATGCAAATCCAAATCATCTGATAATCAGGTAGTTGTTTAAAGCTTTCAAGTCTGCTATTATTATGACCGCAACCGTATACCTTTGCACTAAATCCCCTTAAAAATATCTGTTATGGCTTTTATTGCAAGTGTTTACTCTGTCACTATGGAAACAGGATAAAGCATGGCTTCATTATGTAGGCCTATAACACGCAGCCAACTTCAACCAGATGGGGCCGAAGATGTCCTGATGATACATTCAGGACGACGACCGCCAGAACTGTTAGACTGACAGTTAACTCTTTGAGTTAAGTTTATGTGTTTACTTCCAGTGGCTCGTTTCTAAAAGCAAAGTAAACATGAAAAGAGGCCAAGCTGAAATTCAAAATGTATAATTTCCTTCCTACGTTCCATTGGCAGCCTCGGGATGGATTCCGTGTCACTTGTAGCCCCTCTAAATTCAAAAACACTGTATAAACATCTGGAATCACTTCAGAAATGTAAAAAGCAATATGATTTCTCCGGTATCGCCAAATCAGCTTTTGTCACCATTTCATTTCACCATTTAATGTGTTATAAAAATAAAGTCCCCTGGTCATACTTTTTATTAAAAAGCATTTTTCCATTCCTTCCTCATTAAAAGACTTAAATTAAATATATTGAATCTCAAATGTACCACATGGCACCACATCCCTGTCAGTTTGGGCTGCACATTTGAAATGTGAGCAAACTGAGAGTAAAATGGTTGACTTTAACTCTACTCCTGTCTTTATTGATGTGTGAAAGTAAAGGGACAATTTATCTGTTCAACAGGAATTCAATACTGTATTTTGTACATCCTCGGCCCTCTTTCATAAGTTACAAACACTCATGTTGAAAGTCTGACTCAATCTTTATGAATACATCGCTTGTAGTTTTCTAAATGGGATTTCAGCTGATGAGTTTCTCTGTCAAAAAAATGAGAATAAAGACGTTGTATGGGATCACGGAAGTTGGTGTCTTAACGTTAAACAACCACCAATAATGATGAAAATCAAACCCATGGGACTCAGAGAAAAATGTTTTACTAAATAACACCACAAAATGTGCTTTCCACAAGCTTATGAGGAAAAACAACCACATTAACAGCCACGTGATAATACATTCAGTATTTTTAAATAGTTTATTTAGCTTTAGGAAGAATTTCTATAACCATACAGGAGCTCTTTAACTCAAAGAGTTCAGCTCATGAGCTCTTTGCTATAAGCAGGTTTTTTTTTTTTTCAAATTGAAAACCTGTTGTGTAAAAATTCTGCATCTCCATACACGTAAAAAAGAAAGAAGAAGGTGGGGACACAGAATTTGTGTTTTTACTCCATCCCTGCACAAACCAGAACACATAAATATTCATTCTAATTAACTATTGTGTGTATTTGCTACAAACAGGACAGAGCTTCCAAGGAAATGTCCCAAACTGGCATATGTAGTGTTCGTTATGCTGCCCAATCCAGGGTTCAGTAGCATGTTCAGTAGAGGAAGGCATTTTGAAGAAACAAGCCAAGAGCTGTCACAATCACCACTGCTGCCACGGCTGAGACGTGTTTTGGAGCTGCAAAAGAAGAGAGCAGAGGTACTTTACTGTGTGTACTGCATGCCTTCCACAAAGAAACAATGACAATGGAGTCAAATTCTTTATCCATGGCCTTTAAGGGCTTCTGTATGCATGCATTAAGAAGTGCTAAGTAGCCAATCTTCTCTGTGATGTTCCCATTTTGCACACGTAGTTCATATAAAGGCAACTTTATCAAATTGATACTGTTTAATCTTTTTTTTTTGTGATAAAGTAATTGCAGAAATAAGTGGAACCTGAAATACACATTTGTAACTCACTCATTTTGGAGCGCCAGTAGGGCTGTGGGCTGCCCGTAGCAGCTTCTGCCTACAGCTATACTTTACAAACATGAACTCCTAACAATATTATTCACAGGTAAGAGGATTGATACTGTATGTCACGAATTATGTACAATTCAAGAACAAAGGTTTGGACTTGATGAGAACATAGCATTTTACCATTTGCAGTGGTGCTTTGACTGGCAGCAACTGCAGCCATGGTAACATTGCTGGCACTGGGTGCGGCAGTTGTGACCACACGACTGACAGGACCTGATTTCACAGTGTAGGTTTGAGTAAACAGACTGCCAACCACTGATCTGACGTTAATGCTGCTGTTGCACAGATTAGGGCACTTTTCAGAGGGCAGCATGCTGATGCAGAGATTGACCGTGCACTGGATGTACATCTGCAAAACACAAGTTAAATACATCTTGATTAGCTGTGTGAAGAGACTGCTCAACAACATAATGTTTGTTATGCCCATCATCATATAACATGTTATAGAATCCCAACAGTGTCAGTGTTGGACTCTTTTTCATCCTGGGCCACATAAGCATTATGGTTGCCCTCAAAGGGCCGGTTACAAATGTAAGACGATATGTACTCCTTATCATTTTCTTATTGCCTCTGCCTTTGATTATTATTGATTTCAGTGACAACTAATACATTTCAAATCGATTTGAAAGTAGGAGTATAGGAACAATGGCAAGCAGATATTCATGTGTACAACTATTGTACAATTTAATTAAAAAAAAAAGGTTGGTAAAGAAAACATAAGCTTGTGCATCGATGTATATACCTTTAAACAGATGTATGTAAATATAAATCAAATTTAATTTGTCAGACTAAGAAACTCAACTATCTGAGATCAAGATTTTCATTTTCTCCAAGTTCTTTTTCCACCATCAGACAAATGTTCAAGGACAGTTTATTACTGTAATTTAACTGTATTTGTTTCCCATCTATCATTAAATCGCATTCCTTCAGCCTCAAATTTTCTTTTCTCGGACACTGTGGGGCTGTTCATATGTACGTCCAACCCAACTTTATTTCTCCATTGGAAAACCACTTTAGCGAATGACTGACATCGAAACACTGCCATCTAGTGGTTGCGTGAGATTGCATTTTAAGAAAATCACCCTAATTTTAAGCTGTCGCAGGTCACATAAAATGACTCAGCAGGTCGGATTGGGCACATGGGCCTTGAGTTCAACAAGGCAGGAGTTCAGCAACATTAGAGGATGATCGGATTATTAGTTTTACAGGTGTTTGTTCATGTTGAATATGGATACAGGTATTAGAGGCTTACACAAAGGATAACCAGTTCTTATAACTTGTCATGCAGGGAGCATTAATATGTAAATTTTTGTTGAGACCCGTGGATGCCTGTGCGAAATTTTATGGCAATTATGACATTTAGTGTGACCTACTCAAAGATGCCCTCCAAAGAGCAACATCATTAGTGTGGATAAAAGTCTATAATGAAGGGGAATTGTAAACACTCGTCCTAGCTGTTTCAGAGGATTTAATTGTGCAGGCGACTGGATGAACCATCTGTCCGTCATGGTCTATCACAGGTTAACCCCATCCAAGCAGGTCAATGATATGAGGTAAGTCCATCGACTACAATATGTGTAATAACTGTGGAACATTGAAGACAACAAGCAGGAGCAAAAATGAACAAATGAGTTGTCTGTTTGCGTTGCAGGAGAGTACATACCATTGATCCCTGGGTCTGCGTGTTTGACAAATCAAGGCGATAAACCTTGGACGAACTTGTTGTCGTGACAACCTCTGTTGCGCTCTCGGAGCTCGAACACCTGAAGGAAAAAAATTAAAAATAATCAATTACAATTTTTAGCATAGGTGGCCAAAATAGAGTCGATATTTCTGTTCGACTATTGTACACACTATTGTTCCTATTGCAGAGATCAAGATGACTGTCACTCACCCTTGCTGAATAACAGGGTGGGAGTTTGAGAAGTCCTCTGATTCAGACTCAATACACTGGCTCACTATCATCTCAGCTTGATCAATGGTGCAGTTGGACAGCAAGTGTAGGTACAGGACTTCGATCTGGGACCCAACAGAAGCGTTTTGGTGCTGAATGGGGGTGTTGTTTCCCACCGATGATTCTGCATCTCGGCGAAATCGAAGGACGGGGGTTCTTGTGAAATTTCCCAGGCTCCCCTCTCCTGGGAAGTGAATTTCTATCCAAACGCCAACCTCGCTGCCGAAGGCCTCCACCTGTGAGGGCATTTTCATTTGGTACCGTGGTCCCGTGGCGCTGGCCCCTGGGATACGGCAGGCCAGGGGGAGGATGAGGGAGGGCTTTCGGCTGACCACTGTGTAGGGACGCACGCTTTGCAAGATGTTGGTGTAAATCAGCTCTGAACCCGCGTGCTGGAGAAGACAGAGTTCATAATCAGCTGAATGATCTGACCAGGGTTTTTTTGTTTGTTTTTTTTTAATTTAATGAGTATTTTTTAAAAAAACAGACTGAAAAGCAGTGTTTTACTGCCCTTTCTAGACTAATTCCAATGAACCCCAACTTTACCAACAGAAGTCTGACTCTTTGAGGTTGTCAGTGTTAATTTCCCTTTTTGCTTCTGCTCTTAACTCTTCTAGTCACAAATACACAGATCAGGATATAAACTACACAGAAAAAATTAAGTAATTTACATTTAGGGACACAAATAGCCAAATGATGGATAACCACATAGGCAGAGCTGCCCTTGGAGTCAATGGGCTCCCTGGGCCTTAAGTACTGTATCTTGATTTTGGTATAATGGAGTAATAAGGTATGACTGTGATGTTGTTCGTCAGTTTAAATTAACTGATGAAATTACTGAAGGATGTAGGCTATAGGTCAGTTCCTGTATGTAGAGAAATCCTGCAAGAAAATGAGTAATTATACTATTTGTACTCGATTCCAAAATGATTCCACAAGTTTGCAGCTCAATTAAAGGAAGGACATGACCCTCTTGACAACAGTGCATCATCTTAGCGCATCATCGTGTGATTTTGTGTCACCATGTTGACACTGTCTTGCTGACGCTGAAGCGAAAGCATCAGCATAACTCACAATGCTGAATATTAATTTTCCTCTTTACTTCAGATCCGACATTACATCTGACAGACGGAAAATGCCTCTGATGAAATGCCTGGAAACAGCTCTCACTTGTAAATTATAGTCGACTCTCATGCTTCCTCTCAACAACTGCGAGAGAGGAGATGACGAAAAATGAATTAAGGACAGGTAGGAAATGACACTGGCGCCTGAATATGCTGCCATGTATGTCCATTGAATTAGTACCGCGTGAATGGAAAAAACGGTAATGCCTGCACACTAACTCAATGCAACAAACTTTATTTAGCGCCTCAATCCCACTTGGATCTTCACAAGGTCGAAATGTGTGTTTTTCAATATGTATATTTCAGACCAATGGGCTGATGGAGTCTACAAGCAAAACCATAAAAGATGGGGGGAGCACCTGCAGCGAGTGACGGCGAAGACTTCGTCATGGCCTATAAGCTACAGCGCACAGATGCGTATCTGAGCTTGTGCTGTCTTCAGAGCATCAACAGCATCTGTGTAATTGTTCTCACTGCTGGAAGAGGGACTTCTGCACTGTAGGTTTATATTTATGTGCGTAATCCTACAACATGAAACGCCTCAAATGTCACAAATTCAACATGTAAAGACAAAAAAAAAGCACATTCAAAGTAACAGATGCAGAGTTTGTTTCCAGGGTCTGTAGTTTTGAGGACCCGCTCATGTAAATGGTGAATGAATGGAAGTATCTGTTTTTGCCTTTATCGTATAATTCAAACATATAAGATACAATTTTGTCCCCATTTTTTTTTTCTTCTCAGGAGGCAAGAGCTTATATGAGTATGGTCACATCCACTTCTGGTTAGATCTTCAATCAATTAATCAGTTAGTCTATCAAATGAAATGAATACCAGTTGCGGGAATAATTTTAGTCCTTAAAAATAAATGACAAAATAAAAGAGGGCCTGGAAGGAAATAAGAAAGAAATAATGGCCAGAGAGAAAAGGTGAGCACGTTACCACACGCTGGGTCCCGCAGCCATCCAGGGAGATGCGAGCCAGGATGTGAGTGCTGTTGCTGGTGACGGGACAGCTGTTGTTGTTGAGCTGCAGTTCGGTCAGGTTGATGTTAGACAGGGAGCTGAGAGGAAGCACCAGGACCATCTCTGTCTCCCCACACGTCAGCTCTGAGGACGGCAAGCAGCAGATTCTTAGAATAACAATTCTCACATACATACACATGAGGTGAATGTTTAGAGTGGAGTAGTGTTGTCAACCTGTGCCGGCAGGCAGCGTCTTCATTTGCCCTGAAAGTTTTAAGAGAGGAATATTTCAGTGGTTAATAGTTAATAAAACCAGCGAGGTTAGGAGTGGTGCATGCTATGGTGCAGCCAGGCATATTTAGCATTCCTGTGATCTTTGTAGGAAGCTGAATGTCTTACTTTGGTACAGCCACACACATCTGGGCTCTGACTGCATACTGCAACGACAGGAAGTGCAAATGAGACCATTTCATTAAGTAAACACACAGTTCTAAATAAATAGATTTGACGGGCTTTTGGAGGGTATAGATCCAGAGAGGAATCATGGGGAAGAGTGTTTTTAAAGTCTGCCATTTCAGCAGACATCCAAATCACTGGTTGCTGTAGGTGATAACAGCATAATATTCTGCTGGCGTAAGCTCTTGTTTACTGGGAACATGAGACAACCCCAGCGAAGATTGATTTCATATATATTTTATGGGATTTCCTTTGCAAATGCACAGATATTTTATTCTCTTTTAATCCTTTATGCATTCGCCCTCTAAAAGTGCTGTGAGAAGTAAGTATGAGAAAAGATCCTATATTACTGTGCAAAAGCCTTAGGGAACCTTTATATTTGTTGTTTTAGCTATGTTGTATGCACCATATATGTTTATTACTCAGTCTCTTTATTGAAATGCAAACATAAAACAGAAAATATGTATGCAATCTAACCCCCCAGCTATATAGGCTCTATAGGCTCTATAGGCTGAATGGCTTAAGTATTTAGAGTGACGTCTCCTTACATTCATCTTGTGTTGAACTCTGTAGTACGGATAAAATTAGATTTTCTGCATTATTCCTCTTGTGTATCACACCAGGTTTTATTCAGGACATGTTAAAAGCCTCTTATTGATTATTTGAGCTCCATTTGGTTGTGTTTTCTGTTCAGTATTAAATACACATCTTGTAGGAGTTTAATATAGAAGACCAACTTTCAGTCACATTATTCCATTCAAAACGCAAAGATCACAGAATTTGACAGGCATAAAAATTATGATTTTGCATCAGCAAGGCGCTTGTCAAAGGGAAATCAGGCAGAAATAATTGATATTTAAGATGTGGTATTCAAGCTTCAGTGGGAGGCGAAGAAAAGACCGAAGGCTTGATCAGGAATGGTCTTTGTGGACGGGGAGCAGTCAAGTGAAAAGGCTAAGAAATGCTAAAGCTGATGAAGCCCTGACAGCCGTGGACTGGCCTCCAGAGAGTCCTGGCCTGAATATAATAGAGACGGCATGAGATCACTTGGACAGAGAAGGAAATAAAAGACAGCCTAAACCTAAAGAACAACTCTGGGAAATTGCTGAAAGAAACCAGAAGTAACATACCAGAAATTTACGTAAGAAACCCTCAAGACAGTTTCCCTTAAACTGTCTTGAGGGTTGGGCTGCGTGCAAAGAGAACTCACAATAAATTCTGACATTTGCCTGAAGCCATTCTAGAAGCCATTTTGTTCTGAAAATATATGTACGTATATATTTCACCTGTCATTTAACAAAGGTGGGGGTGGTCTAAGACTTTTGTACAGTTCTGTACATATTCTGCATAACTATTACGTTAAGTAGGACACTTTAGCATAGCATCGTTTTTGACACAATCACCATATTAATTACCAGTAATTGCATTACAGTGTACACTTCATTTCACAGTTTACACTGTAAAATGAACAAAAAATATATGCATTCTTCACAAAATACATATTTGGGTTCAGATGTTTTCACATAATAACCTTCTCAACTTTCCCACACTCCTTATGTACCATAATACCTTAAACACATCGGCAGCATAACTCTGGCAGCTCTTGAGAGTCACACAGATGTACAAACCTCATAGTGTTCACAGCAAAGCATATGGGCAGAAGGTGGGTCAGGTCGTTTTCGGAGCGGACCCAGGCCAAGGTCATCATTGTTAGGGGGGCAGCTGTTTGGATGTTCAACCTATAGAGATCAGGGGGCCCGACCACTGCTACCTCCACAGCACTGCAAATACAGGCAGAAAAGGCTGGATTTTCACTTTCATGACTGTGTGTGTAGGTGCAAATTGAGATTTCTGACACTGTGCACCATGACTGATGTGTGTAGTCACCTAGCAATAAAAACATTTTAAGGGTTTTTTTTTTCATAGTCTAAGGAGGGGAATCTATGAGGGTTCTGTACAGTGAGACAAACCTCTCCATCTGTGATGAAAAGCTGATGTTGAATTTCACTTCCTGGTAGGGTAGGGCAATCATCGTGGAGTCCTCGCCAGGGCTGTCAGTGGTTACCACAGGTTCTTTAAGGCAGCTGATGGTTGACTCCTCCACTGGAAGGAACGAGTGCACAAATGATCACAGGGGGCAGGAGACACACTTGGCAAAGAGGGACTGGATCTGTTTTAAATTGGGGTTTTTTTCCTATCGTATTTAAGTGACAGTAGCTTTGTGTTTGTATGAATAAGATCATATTAGACAGAACAGACAGTCATATGGAGTCCCCCGGGGTTCAGTTTTGGGCCCTATTCTGTTCCTACTTTACCTAACACCTTATCTGGCAGTTTAGCACCATCGCCTACCGGTTTTATGCAGATGACATCCAAATATATTGTTCTCTTGACTGCCATCAAGCAATGGTGGAATAATTTCTTGCGGGGGAATTTTGAGAACACAGAATCCCTGATCATCGCGCCAGATAGTGCAATCGCTCTTATTAACAGCAATTATGTCTCTTAGGCTCCTCCATCTAGTCAAGCCTTCGAAACCTTGGAGTTGTTTTTGATGAAGTGATGTCTTTAGATGCTAATTGTAAGCAAGTAATGAAAAACTGCATCTGTTGTAACAAATGATCCTTATCCCTATCCTGTCCCAACTGAGAAACTTTTAACTGGAACCAAAAGAAGGTCGTCCCGCCACTGGCTGCCAGACAATTTTAGTCCACTTTAAGGTTTTTGTTTCTAGCTCTGCACGGACACGTTCGGGGTGATCAATCTTTTTCAGGCCATAGCTCCATGGCCATGGATTGCTTTCCCCTTGTCTTTGTGTTGTTTTGAGTGTGAATACTCGTTAAAGAAGGAGATGAAAACAAATTTAAATAGGCTACCTTTTAGCTCGAGTTGAATTTTATACCCTTGTAGCAGATTGTTTTGTAATGTTTTTGTCCTCTTTTTTAATGTTTTTACCCAGTTTCATCATATTCTATTTTTATTGTGAAGCACTTTATGATTTTTATCTTTGAAAATTGCTATAGAAATAAACTTTCTTGACACAAACTCAAAATGTCATTTAATGAAATGCTGTTTCATATTTTAACAGGGTATCTGACTATCCTTAATTTGTATGTATGCGTGCTGTTATTCCGGCCAGATTAATTACCCGTGAGAGAGAGGTGCACAGGGACAGCGCTCATGGGATTGTTGTTTGTGGCATGGCTTGTCTTGGGCACAGGAATCCGGTCCTCTGCCATCAGGTAGATGTGGTACTGTCCCGCTGGTGCATTTCCAGTGAATGTTAGCATGCATCTCTCCTGGTAAAATTAAGTAACAATTATAAAAATGTCAGGGGGTCTTTATGTTAGAATTTTGACAGCATAAACTGGACCTGGCCTGAAACTGTTTGGATAATTTAAGAAAAGTGTGTCATGACAAAAGAATTATGTTTTTCTGACTGTATATGTAGCTCACAAACACATTGAAGGCGGACACAACACTAGTTTGAGTGACTTACAGGAATAAACAGAAAGAAATTCAAGGATAAAAATCCACAACTACCTCCAGTGGGAAGTGGGAATATTCATTTCTGTTAAATATTGAAGGGCTGGATATGGTTTGGTGTATCTCACCTACCTTCATATAATAAAAGTCATGATATTATTGAGTGTTTACTGTGTTAATGGGTGCTGACAATGACTGTGCTACAGTGGTATAATTTACTGTCAGATGTGTGGTTATGGCGATATCCTAACCTAACATTCTGATCAAACAAGCAGTAACTGCTGATCTTGTTCTCCTTCATTGCTGAAACATTTGTGATGTGCTCAGTTACACGTAACCCTGTGTTTCAGAAAGCATCTCTGGAATTTACTTTGAAACACTATGTATGTTATGTATCTACGCCCACCTCAGTATCAACATATAGATTTACATTATATGCAGAGGTAGAAAGTAATTCTACTTAAGCAGTTCAGTTATATACAATTTTTACTGTATTTTCATTTTATGTTCTGTATATGGAAATAAAATAATGAGATTATATTTCCTTTTCGACATTTTGTGAGTATATTCTGTTTGTCATTAGTGCATGACGGTGAACACCGCTTCAAGATATCGAGCTTAAAATCACAAAAGTAGTCCAGCAAGTTTCTTTTCTCAGTAAAACTAATTTAACAATAATAATAATAAAAAAAAGAAAAATAGCTGCATATAATGTGACCTCTTGTAAAAAGTTTTCAAATTGATTCTAACAAAAACTGGCAGTGACACATTAGGCAGGGACATAAATGAATGAATATTACCAAATTTCAGATCACTGTAGCTTTTATACTTTAAATTTTACAATGTCAGATGAAAATATTTTACTTCTTTCTCTACTGCTTTATCTGATACCATAAGACATTGAGGTGAAGATATGACACACGAGATATATGATTAGCCTCTAAAATATGATGGTTTGTTTGAGGCTCAGATGGCCAACACTTTTTAATGTAGCTGAATTTTCCAATGTTAACAAGATGAATCAATTTGTGAAGTAGATTAATTCCAATTTGAATTTGTCTTTTGTTAACATTGAGGGGAAAACAATGCCCCTTCGGCGATTGAGTGATCATGTCCGGGGAGCTCTGTCACTGAGAGGAAGCAGAAATATCGGTTGCATACAGTATCTTTACAGTTATTGAGTCAAAAACAAGAGAATGTGTCTCTGTAAGTAACTACTCCATGTAACCTGACATTTGCAATAACAAAGTTCAGGAAATATAGCTTAGGTGTAACACTTTACAATTGGGATACATTAATTAACATTATTTAAAGCAGTAATAAGAGTTTACTAACAATTAAATAATATGCCAAATAATCATTTAACAAAACTTTTAAATGTTAACTAACATATTAATTCACACATTATTCAATAGTTTAAAACCATACTATCAAATGTCATTTTAGGGATACATGTTTTCAGTTTTTCAATAGGGGTCACAAAGAACATTGATAAATGGTTCATTCCATGTAATAAATGCTTTATTGGGGTTAGGTGGCCGTCAGTGTAAAACAAAACCCAAAACATTATTTAACTGTTAGTAAATGATCTTACTTTGTTAACTAATGTTAATAGCATGGTTCTAAACTATTGCAAATGTGCCTTAGTTAACGTGAGGACTGTTACTAAGTGATAACGTGACACTCCACTTACTGCTTATTACTGCATTAACTAATGTTAATTAATTGTACCCTTAATGTAAAGTGTCACCAACCTATGTTGAAAAACACTGACATTTTCCTTTAAATTATAATTCTTGTATTTGTACCTGTATCCAAAATCTAAATCCACCAAAATGTCTTCCTTGGCCCATGCACCATCCTTCTACCAAATTTAATTGAAATCCACCCAATTATGCTGCTCATAACCGACTGACTGGAAAACAGACTAAAAAAGGTTTACTTAAATCAAAGATTTATTCCACCACTATTTTTTTCATACAGTATATAACATCATAAACTGTAAACAGGACACGTAAAGAGGATATGTTACTATAACAAGAATGACATTTAAAAAAAATTAAAAGCTTAAAACGAGTTGTCCTCAGTTTACCTGGTATTGGACTTCAAAATCATTGTGCGGTGTTATTTTGCATAACTGCAGACTTACCCCATCCAGCTCTATAAAGGAGTGCTGCGAGCAGTTGAAACACTCTCCCTGGGCC
Organism: Mola mola; assembly: GCA_001698575.1. Taxonomy (NCBI): domain Eukaryota; kingdom Metazoa; phylum Chordata; class Actinopteri; order Tetraodontiformes; family Molidae; genus Mola; species Mola mola. Next base: position 16,333,805 of record KV751315.1, on the reverse strand, counting down.
GAATTTGCGAAGCGACAATGCACCTTGTCACCATCCAAGTCTTTCACCGACAAATGGAAGTGGTGAGAGCAGTTGACACGGGCCCTGATCGCATCGCACCACAAGAGACAGAGGCATAGAGACAATTAGCTGCTCGAATCCCGACGGCATGCAAAACAAAGTTAATTAACTGAACCAGGCTTCAAGTGTAAGACATTATTATCTCCTGGACTCATAAATAGACTCACTGTGTGTTCAAAGGTACTCACATTTAACTGAAAGTGGTTGCTATACAAAACAAACCCATCTGAATTATGGGTTTCTTTGATTTTGTGAAATAGTCAATAGTGATCTATAAAAAAAAATTATATGCACGTTACATGCACGTTATCCCAGGCTTACTAGATAGATGAAGATTTCTAGCAGGGGGATAGTCAGCCTGTGAACTATTACGACACGCTGACTTAAAGCTCCTCAAGCTTAGTAAATGACAGGAAGGCCTTTTCTACCACTGAACTGTTGGATGTGAGGGACAGGCAGAGATTGTTTTGTGATTATTGTTCCGAAAAACAAAATACACAGACCAAGTGACATTGTTGTTTTGAGCTTGGAATGATAGTGTGCTGTCAAGGATGGCAACTAGACTCTTAGCCTGATGGGAGGAAGAAAATGAGGAGTTGTCAGTGGTAAGAGAAAACAGTTTAGTCCTGTCGAGTTGGATTTGGTGACAATGAGGGGATCCTCACTTTTATCACTGTTTACTTTGAGAAAGTAGGTTTGGTGGACACGTAGAGTTGGGTATCATTGACATAGAAATGGAAATGGATTTTACATTTAAGGAAGATATGGCTGAGAAGCGGCAGACAGATGGTAAACAGAAGTGGCCCCAGGACGGAAACCTGGTGACTGCCGATGGGGACTGGAAATAGCTGAGATTTAAAAGCTTTGAGCTGGATGGACTAATGAGTGCGGCCAGATATATGACATTTAAACCTATCAAACCTGTGTGTGATTGATTCCAAAAAGGCTACACAGTGATGTGATACCTAGTTTAAACAGTCCATAGTTAGCTGCCATGAGGAAGTCTTTGGCGATCTTTAACAATGCTATTTCTGTGCTATTGAAACTGAAATTGTTCAAAAAAGGTGATTGTCAGACAAGTGAGCATGAAGTGGTGGTTTAGAGATGGGATGAAAATCATTGAAATTATCGGGGTTTGCACCAGGTTTCTTAAATATCACAGTTATCACGGTAGATGTGAAAGATGAGCGAGCAATTACCAGAGGCAGTTCTGTATGATGGCAGTTATTAGGGAAGACAGAGACGGGGGAGGGGGGTTACCAAGACAGATAATTAAGTGGAACTGTGGATGAAAGTATTTCCTTGCAAGTTTTAGCAGAAATTAACATTCTCCTTTGGTGTGTAATTAAAGTTCAAGCCTTGAACTGAGACTAATGATGCTTAATTGCAACGTCGCACAGCCAAATGAGATGAGACCTTTAGAATCTATTTAATGTAAGAGGTTTTCAGAGAGATCATTTGTTTGTTAGTTAGCAGGATTATGCCCAAGACTACCAGCTTCTACCGGGTTCTTTAAATGATGGAATCCAGGAATGTAAGGAGACTCCTGGGCCTTGGAAGAGCTACGAGCTCTACTGGCTGCCTTCTTTCTTGGTGTTCATGCTCTGCCTCCTTTGTACAGTCCACAATTGTGTGAAATAGAATAGATGTAGTGTTTTTCATGTGCAGAAGTAATTAAAGCAACTAGACTACTGCAACACAGGCAGATAATAGAGATGGCATACAGGTGTGTGTGTTACCTGAATGGAGGAGGGAGAGCAACAAAAGCAGGATAGTTGAGTTTCCCACTGTTTCCCCGGACTGTTGGTTGTGCGTTCATCGACACATAAAATTCTGTGGATCTGAACATGTAAGAGCAAAGTGTGTATTAGAGCAAACCTGTCTCATTTTATTGATCTTGTGAAGCTGTCTGATTGAAAAAAAAAGGAATAACATTTCTACCAATGTCGTGAAAAACATTTTTTTTAGTGTTTGAAATAATGAGAAACTTTCTCAAAAATGTTAATTAAAAGTTACAACAGTGAGTAATTATAGTTTTGGATTATAAGTCAAATTATGAAGAAAGTTTCCCATTTTTTCAGAGAGCAATTTGATATCTTGAGTTAGTAAGTCATTGTTTGAAGAAAATCTCGATTTATCCCCCCCCCCACGCACACACAGTGGTGGAAATAAGCTTCTACAGTACCCAAGTGCACACAATGAAGTTTAAAAGAGATATTTGTAAAAAGTTGTATGTTCTTTGATATGTGTCAGTTATTTCATTCACGTTCTTGAGGGAAAATTAAAACGCCCTAACTCCATTAACTTTAAGTTTTGACATGCAGAAAAATAAGTGAAGAATAAAATAAAATCTGCAACTACAATAAAAAAAAAAAAAAAGAATTATATTTAGTTCTATGTAAAATATGTTGGAATTGAAGGCACAAGAGGTGAAAGAAAAGTGTAAAAGGTAGGTTTTATGAGAAAAATGTCTGGATGTGAGAGGATGGTGAATCGAAGAGGTCAAAAGTCAATAGCGTGTTCGCAGGTCTCGTACCCTAAAGTGACATTGGCGCTGTAATTACTGGGAACTGTTTTCTGCCACTGTCGGACACACCATCCAGACGGTTTGGTGCCGTTGAATTGCAGCGAGGTGGCGTGCACCTTGCAGTCCTCCCCCTGAGCACACAGTGCGGTCATGGATGGACAGGGGGTAGGAACGATGGCACTGAAGTGAGCGCGCACCTGCGAGATGCAAGGAGACAAAACGGACACATTTCATTGGTGGGCAGGCAGGCACCCAGTGAATTGAGCGACTTCACATGAGAGTCACACAACCTGGAGGATGGGCTCTGGGACTGCCTCTGGAACCAGAACTGGTTTGGGGGGTTTGAAGCTCCATCAGTCAGCCTTCACCCTCTCTAGTTCAGCTTTTTCTAGCACGGTGTCTAATCAGCCAGTATGATCAGTGACTCAGAAAAGGTCTAACAGACTGACCTGTTTATCCCCTAATGCTCAGGGCGAATCGTGACAGCTTAATATACTCTACCTGTTTTGTTATCACTGGATGTATTCATGTTTTTAATAAAGTTTTATCACCTCACTCTGTGGGTTTAAGTTAACTGTCTGCTCTATATAAAAAAAAATAATTATTGGATTACAGCAAATATTGCTTAATTTCAAAATGAATTAATCAATTAAAAGGTCATTGAAGTTTTGTATTGAACAGGCAAAACCTTGTGCTTAACCTGGGAAATAAGTAAGGTCAAATGAATAAAGTTTGGGGATTTATTGCCATTACTATTTATAAAACTAAATTAATACTTTCTATACTTTCTATTTATCAAAGTCGTGGGGGCATCAGTTAAAGAAAACCTCAATAATTAGTTTTTCTTAAGTACTATATAGTTTGTAGAGGAAAATCCAAATAGGTCTTTGGATGTCTAGATGCACATAGTATAATGGTAAAGTTATGAAATAACTCAAAATTGGTCCAATTTTAACCAGGAGAATGTTCTGCATTAGTCCAGCGTCGCCTCAGATGACAGAAAAACCTAAAGGGATAATGGAAACTAAAGGAAGAGATAGTTTAGATAGCTACAGGATGAGTTGCCCACCGTACTCCCTCCATTGCTCTCCAGGGGCACAACGTGGACCGTGAGCCCCAGAGAGGCGACACTGCACACGGGGTCCGACAGGAACAGAGTAAGGCCCTGCAACAGGATCCAAAGTTTGTGTCTACGCAGCATTGAAGCTCCTCAGGCAGGAACACTGCAAAGAGACAGAAACTTTTAGCAGCCAAGGCTCTTTCGTGTGTATTTTCATGTGTATTAATGAACAAACCTGCTAATAAACGACAGCAAAGCTTGATTTAGGTACATTTACATCGGTCTGGGTGGAGCCATGGAGTTCATATGCATTGAGTTTCTCTCAAGAGCAACGTGCTCTCAAACATTCCTGGTGTAATTAAGGGCTGGTACTGTGTCAGATGTTTGCAAGGCAGAGAGCGATGTGACAGAGATGCCACTAAAGCTATCATTTATCCAAGGCAGAGAGCGATGTGCGAAACGAGAAGAGTTCTAACTCATGTAAAGATAAGCTGTCAGAAACTGGTAGCTCTGGAATTCAAGCTATTTAAATGTGCAATTTTTTTGTGACATCTGGTCCCAAGTTACAAAGGCTGTAAATTAAAAAAAAATGGTGCACAAACAAACCAGTGAGGAAGAATTTAAACAGTCAAGTAAAACAACTAATGCAGCACTATGTAAAATATTGCAATAAGTGATTGACAAGTTCTGCACTGAAATTGTAAATACATGTTTTTAAGTTTCAGTCAGCTGAGTGATTGGTTCATCTTTCCGCCAGCCGTGTAGTTGTTTTAGTTCTGCTTTTATTCACATTAATTGGATAGTTGAATTTATGACAAAGCATCTTAAGTATGCAAGTATTTTAATCAAAGTTTCTTAAGTTGTATTTCTTCGTGCTGCTCATCAGAGTTTTGTTGTATGTTGTGGATTCTTTATCATGATGATGTAGACGGGCATGTATGTGTTGTTTTTACTGTGTCTACTGCAGACACTCTGTGGTCCAAGAATGTAGCCTATATTCTGAGTTGGCTTTATTTATATACCACCAATTCACAACAAAACACTTTTAAATGTAGGTCTAGACTGTGCTTCCCAGAGGAGCAAATGAAAATAGTACAATATGCCCTCTGAGATGTAGTGGAGTACAAACAGTGGGTAGAATGAAAAGAATCATATCGGTTTTAATTTCGGGTAATTACTTGGTTACATTCCACCACTGACAGAGACCCCAAATCACTGAAATGAGACTCAGTAGAGGAGATGCAGTAGTAGATAAGAGATTGTACGATCCAACACCTGGAGGAGGTGAAAGTGGACAGCCGCTGGAGGGTTGAGGAGCAGTGGGAACATTAACGTTTGGCCATTGTGGTGAGTGTATCTGATGTGAAGACCTCATCATTCAAAGATATTGGATTTGTGGACATTCATGAATGAATGGTAGAATAAGATACGACTTTATTGTCAGTTTTCACTGGAGGTCATTTGGTGTCCTCAGAGAGCTCAGAGACACAGAGTCAATGTCATAAAGGCACATCAACAGCCAGGACCACAGGAGACATCATTTACTGTAATATTCTCAGATTCTGATCATGAATATCTGATTATAAGAAGGTTTCTGTGGCATCCTGATCTACCGTGAATTTCTACACCCCGTCTACGAACATTGAAAATATGTTTGAATCTATCAGAGACTGACTGGTGATTAAAGAGAGGCAGACAGGAGGGAGTCAACATGCATTATTACGTAAAATAGGTGAATGTTATTTTAACTTAGTATTTTGCCAAACATTTGTCATGTAAAATTTTTATCACTGATTAAACCTTAAACACACCCATTTTGCATCTGTTTAATATTCAGTTATCATAAATTCCATTTTTAAAATGGCTGTATTTCAGTCAGTTGATGCTTCTCTGTTGTTTCAATGTGTCCTTCCTTTAAAATTATAACTTAAAGGTGTTCTTTGCAGAAACTTCTCATTTACACTACATATGCCTCAATTTCTATCTTCCAAGTTTTTTGCTGCTTTGAGATGCAGGTTAAATTATGCACAATTCTAACTAATTATAATACAAATTATGCAAATTGTTGATTCCCCTGTCAAAACAGCTGTTTGCTTTGGGTCTGTGGATGAATCCTGAATTTATTCCTCATTTATTATTGACACTTAACATCCAGCAAACTGACACCAATCACCTAAAGGACGCACAGGCTCCAAACTGCTCACAAAGAGTTTTAAACTCACGTAACTGCACTGCAAAGTCTCCAGAAATCCATTTCTAGAAACATCAGCCTATGAAGTGTGTTCATGGACATCTGGCATGTTTATTGGTCATCTTTGTTTACAGCAGATAATTACAATTAGGATCCACTATTTATTCCATCTTAATCTTCTGGAATTTAAGGTTTACAGTGTTGGTATATTGATGGGAAATTTTGTGCACTATGTTTTATGACTCAAGTCCACTTGTGATTTACATTAAACGTTGCATTGTCCACATTTTAAATTCTCTGCTGGTATTTAAACAGGTTCATAACTGGAGCAGACACTTTTCAGAAGCATGACCGCATTGGTGAATTTTGTAGGAGAAAATATTCATTTTAAGTAATAAAATACTGGTTTGAAGTTATGTAACCCCATTAAAAAAAAAACCCCCAAATTAAATC
>KV751315.1:16295933-16310769 GCA_001698575.1 Mola mola | reverse complement strand
TCATGTTCTATATATAGCCTGTTTACTGATCATGACAGTCAGGCTGCCCTGACACATTCCAGGATGTGCTCAGAGGGTGTAAAGAGAGGGAGGCAGCTTCCTCTTCCTGTATCCCCCGACGAGCTCCCCGTTGTTTACATGTAGCTCACAAACTGGCCAAGACACAGTTTTAAACCTGACCCCGTGCTTCTCTGCAGCTTTTATGGCATCCAGGTAATTTGGTGGAAGCGGTAAAAATATGTTTGTGAGAGGAGGCGTGGAGTGTTTTCTTTAATCGTCACAGCTGTTGTTTGTTCAGCTCTGCGGCCTGCACGTGGGCTTCTCTAGGTGTGGCGACTCACTGGATAATTGCCCGTTAACAGTGGCTCTACTGAAGCTGGATATAACAAGGCTGCATTGTACTGCTGCATGCAGGACCCCGGGTGTGTGTGCGTGCGCTGCTTCCCACTCCATTCACTCAGCCAATTTTCCCTCAGTTCTGTGTTCCTGCAGTATATTTGTCTTCTTTTGCCAGACTCCAGCCAGTCCTGTCTCACTTTGTTCACTCATGCCTGCAGATTTCAGCCTCGGGTTGTTGTAGCTCGCTTTTCTTCAATCCTGCTCAAAGAGGAAAGAGCTGAGGAGGCCACGAATATATATGTTACGTTCTGTAGACTTGCCTCTTCTGATCTTTCCCCATGCCCTCGCAGAATCAGTCAATTGCATGAGCACAGGAAGTAGCATTTTGAGGGAGTTGGACTGGGGTGAAATGAAGATGTCCAGCTTTAGCTGCGAGTGAGACGTAGTGTGAAACACATGCTGCAGCGATGCCCAACAGTAATTACAAGCACATCACAACACAGCAGATATGAGATCCTATTAAGTGTGAGAAGGCCAGTTTAAATGAATTATTGACCCAACGGGCTCAAAATTAGAAAAGATACAGTAAGATTAAAATCGATTGGTTCTGCTGGGTCAAACTGGGTAACCGCAGCTGGAAATTTAATAACAGGAAACCACGATAGAAAAACAAGAGATGGTACTGATACTTTGTGATGAGGTATTATTTATGTAACGGGCGTGAGAGCGGACCCAAGAACAGCATAAACCTAGACCGGAACAGTTCAGAACTTTATTGCCAATGTTCAAGAGTCCAAACAGACGACAACCAGGAAGCCTGGTCGGCGAGCACAGTCCAAGTTCAGAATGTGGCAGGAGTCTTCGGAGAGGGAGTCCAGGCAGACTGCAGAAGTAAAGATGCAAAGTCCAAGGACAGAAGGCAGGTCAGGGGCAGAGACGAGAAGACGTGGTCAGGGACAGAGGTACCAGGAGAACCGTCCGGAAAAGAGTGCTGGAGGGTAGTGCATGACGCGATGACAATCTGGCAGAGAGTGAGTGTGGAGGAGCTGGTTAAGAGGAGTGCTGGGTGATAGAGCCGACTGTGGGGAACAGGTGAGTCTAATGATCTTGATTAGGAGAGGTAGGCAGACAGGTAGAGTGGGGTGGTAGAGGGGAAAACCAGGAGTGGACTATGACAATTTAAGTTTTTGTCATGAGCGAAACAATGTTTGTTATTTTATACAGTGAGTTTACAGTTATTGAGCCAAAACATTCAGCGTTTCAGTGTACTGAAGGTTTCTGCAGTGACATCTTGAGTGTAGTTAGTGGCTAAAAAAGTGATTTATTTCCATTGTTTTGACTTGCACTGTATGTTGCATTGTATAGTCATGCCGAGCTAAAAGACATTATTTGAAATTTTAGCGTGTAAAACACCAGGAAATAGGGCTCAGGTTGAAAAAATACTGTAGATCTCCTTTGAAATAATAAACAAATGATCGAACATTTGTATATTTTTAAAGGTGTTCATGTTAACCTAACGTATACTTAACCAGATATGTACTTTTTCCAAACAGGCTTAGTCACAAACAGATTTGTTCAAAGCCGCCACCAACAATGAGAGTGTCATCCCCAGCAACAATAATTTACGCTTAGCTCCACATGCTCGATGTCACACACGATATCTGTTTTATTTTCTACCATTCCTGTCTGAATGTGAGGCACCAGCGTGGCCCTTGCACAACCTGAGGGGTCCATTTCGTCTGCCCTCCCCCTCCTGGCAGTGAGCTCTGCTGAGCCTCTCAGTGCCGAGAGAAAACCACAAGCCACGACCACACTTTTTCACTGCCGCTAACTCCCAGACTCACGCCCAGTTTAACACAGAAAGAGGTACCAGGCAGGAGGGAGTTTTTCCATTTCTCATTGCTTTTGTTGATGTTTCCTCCCGACCTCACACCCTTCATCTCACACAGTGTTTAGACTCCTTGCAGGTCATCCTGATTTTGAGGCTCCTAGATGATAAAAATAGCAGCAGACGTTTACGGTCTGTATATAGCTGCTTCTTTTAGCCTTTTTGGTGGTGCAACGGGAGACTAATCTTTAGAGAAAACATGTTATTCTGCATTGAATTCTCTAATCACGCAGAGATCCTACAGCATCCTGGACGCTGAAAATACTCCTGCACATTTCCGTTTGTTCGCTCAGACTTATCTGGCAGGTTTTTCCACATATACTCGTTCTCTTTTCAGAGTCTTTTTCTGAACATGACTCTATTTTCACTTTACACTGACTGAAACATCCCAGGGTGAGAGCTTGACTCTCATTTACATTCAAATCTGGCAGCCGTTCATGGCCAGTCTTTGGTATTTCTAAAAGGCTTATTCTAACTTTATAGAGCCTGGACACGGATCATGCCTCACAGCCTCAGAGTGGAAATCAATTTTCATGACTTTAAAATGGAGAGCATTTGTCTGCTATAACTTCAAGTACGCCGCCTTCAGAAACTTTCTGAACTCCACGACGCCCTGAAGTGTGCCACTTTGAATGCCAAGTAAACTGGGATTTGTTGCCAACAGTCGAAACACAAATGCTTGTAATGCAACATTGAACACAGCTTTCAACTCTCATCCATTTTAAACCGTGACAACTTGGGCTGAAATTACTGCTTCATCTCTTCTTAGATGTGTCCTTGTATGCTTGTCCCTTCTGGATTTGGAGATCTTTTTTTTTAAGTGTTCAAAATGTGCAGTCTTCTGTGTCTCAGCGGGGAGTCTCTGAATAGCTATCTTTAAGGTACTGCAGAGACTCAATGGGAGCCTGTTTTTTTTTTTTTGGCTCAGCCACTCAAGCACTCACTCACTCTCGTACTACAGCTACTCTGTTTTGTATTATAACCGGCTTTCATACACTTTTCAAAATGAAACCTTTAATACACTTCTACGTTATTGCCTCTTTTTCATATCAGTCAAAATGTGTTTATATGGTCGCAGTTCACAACACACATTACCTCATCACACCTTACGTGTAGAGTAGGACTAAAACATCCTCTTTTATTATTAATAATGGGACTGTTAATTTACAGACACCCAAGATGTCCCCTTGAACAGGCACTTAGTGACGGTGGTGTGGAAATCTGCCTTTTAGAAGAAGAAAGCTTGGAAAGGACTCTGGGGCCGCAGGTGGGAAACTTTCTGCCTCGGCCATTTTCGCCCTCTTTTCTGGGACTTTTACAGTCAAATTTAAAAAAAAACAACCAAAACATCTTTGATTGCTATGATCTGTTTTCTGAAGTTTTCTGGTGTTTATGAAAGACAGACAAATTGATATAAATTTAATCCAAACCATTTATTCCATGTGGTGGTAATCTGCTAAATAAGGAGACATTATGTTTGGAGTAAATCAACACAAATTTGTTCTTGTCGTTCATAAACATGATAAAACTTCGGAAAAAAAAGTGCCGCAGTAGACCGGTTGCGTTTGAGGTGCTGGAAACAGAGACAGGTAGGAAAAACACTGTTAGAACATTTGTTTGAAAAATGATCTTTACAGTCACTGAGTGAAAATATGTTCACTAACTCCATTCAGAATGTTAGTGTTATGAGCACTAACATTCTGAATGGAGTTAGTGAAGAAAGACTTTGACTTGCACTGTGCGGTTGGATTGCATAGCCTTCTTGAGATTGGCAGCCAGGTGCCAGAACTAAGTATTGGTTTTAATTTTAGAAATATATGTCTTTTGTGAAAGACGACACCATAAAACTTGAGAAATACCCGAGTTCTCCTTGAAGAGAGAGAGGTGGCTGGTTTGTCGACTGTTGGCAACAAATCTCAATTTACTTCGCATTCAACCAGTAACAGCCATAGAAATAACCAATTGAATAATCATAAGTGAAATCATCAAGGTTTCTGAGGGGATATTTATCACTGTCATATATGTGGCTACACAACTTTTTGTTAACCCATTATCCTGTTTTTTATCATAATGCTAATTATTTTTTTTGTTATTCTTTTTTTTTTTATTGATTTTTAGCAGAAAAAAAAGACATACATGCCATATCAGTACATTGTGTCACAGGTCAAGACAGAACCAAAACAGAACATTTACAAGAAACAAGAAACAAAACACAGAGGGAATCCAACAGAGACAGAGCATTTTACATGGGGTCCAATAAATCCTGTTGATAATTTTATAACTAATCAAACGTGTCTGCATTTCCCTTGAAACTTTAAACCGTGATCCAATAATTTGCCCCCATATTTCCTCAGATATCTCTTCCCCTATATCCCTCTCCCAGCATCTCTTAAGGCCTTAAAAACTGGGTGGCTGGGATCCCCTCAAGAGGTTATAGAAACATGATGTTTTCCTTTTAAAGTGCCCATCCTGTTCCAGTCTGACCTGTATTTCTGTTTTGAATATATGTGGTATTTGTTTAAGGTATGCCAGAATACAACTCCGTACCTGCAAGTATTTCCAAAAATCTTAGTTTGGGAGTTTATACTTTTCCCTTCATTGTTCAAAAGACGGAAGTTGTTTTCCATCAAATAAGTCCCCGATATAAACGATTCCCCATTTGACCCAACCACGCCAGGAAAATGTTTTTTTTTTAACCTATCCTGAGGCTTTTATTACGCCATGATGACGTTTTATTTGTAAAATTGGGATTTACGCCCACGGTTTTATGTGAGGCTCGCCATGTCCCCTGTGAGAAAGTGAGTACTGGATTATTATAAGGGATGACATCACTAGTTTGAGTAATAAAGGCCTGGACCGGGTAAGGGTATGTAAGGTCTTTCTCTATACCCACCCACGCTGGAGCTTGGTCAGCTGTCATATATAATTTGGATAATTGTTTGAGACAGAAAGCATAATGATACCAGGCTATATGGGGGAGGCCTAGGCCTCCATCCTCTATGGCGGCATAAAGTTTTGTCCGATTTATATATGGTTTTTTTACCAGCCCATAAAAAATTGTAAACAGCTTCATCATATTTTAATAGTGCATTGCGTGGTAAGCTTAATGGTAACATATTACTTATATAATTAATTTTAGGAACTATTGCCATCTTTAAAATATTGATTTTACCCAGAAGTGACAGTCCCAATTTGGTCCAGTTTTGTAGCATAAGCTCAATTTTCTGAATTAGAGGGAGGACATTGATTGTCATAATGTTATCCAGCCGCGGAGTGATCTTTGTACCCAAATATGTTAGGCCAGATGGCTGCCATGAAAATTGCCAACCTTGACGAACACTAGGTGGACAGAGCAGGGATGAGTTAAAACTCCACCTAGTGGGCCGAAGTTTTGATAATTGGCCCAAACGTACTGACACTGGCGCATGATCTGATACTAGGATGGTACCTATAGTCGTTTGTTCAGTGATAGAGTAGTGATTTTGAGATGAGAAAATAATCTATCCTTGAATAAGAGATATGTGGATGGGAATAAAAAGTAAATTCCTTCTCTGAAGGGTGAGACATCCCATAAATCTAACTCCTCTTCCAATGTATCAATTGCTTTTCGTGCCTGTGAGGGTCGTGTAATACCCCATGTATACGTTTTATCAACCTTAGGGTTCCGAACATTATTGAAATCCCCACCTAATACTTCATAAGAGTTTCCAAACTGTGTGATTTCATTACTAACCTCTACAAGCACGGCAGGTCCGCTGTTGGAGCATATATGTTCATGAAAGTACACCTAATACCAAAGAGTTCAGCATCTATAGCTAACCATCTTCGTAATCTGATTGTTGTTTAAGTATTTTAATATTAAAGTTTTCCGAATTAAAATGGCAACTCCCCTCTGACTAGAAGACCCGGCACCATATAGAACTTTCCCAACCCAATCCCTTTGCAATAATAACGAGTCGTCCTTTTTCAAATGAGTCTCCTGCAGGAAGACCAGATCTGGATTTTTCTGTTTGAGATACAAGAGAATCTTCCTCCTTTTGATGGCTGAGTTTGCACCCTTAACATTCAATGATGTCAATCTAACCAGTTCACCCATAGTTTGTTACTAGATGTATAATTAGCCAGATAATTAAAAAAACATTTACCAGAAAATACTTAAAGACAACCCGCCCTGTTAGATCTTTCCCTCGTGAAACGACAAAACTTACACATAACTCAACACTGTCCGACAAGACATTAACACAACATATATAAAAAGAAAAAACAACTATTAGCCCTAAACTCTGTGCAAACACGTGCATACATATCTATACACACATACCTACTCAGATAAAATCTTGCCAAATATGCCGACTCTATATCTGCTGCAGGTAAATGTACATGTGTCAGTTGAAAATAATAGTGCACTAATATGAGCGTGCACAGACCCCCAACAAGGATGGCAAATAGTCCTCTCTGGAGACAGTAGACTAAACGATATGAACGCTATAAATCCAGTGCTTTGAAATAAACAGCCCGGAGATTAACGACGGAACATACCCATTATGTCCATGAAGAGTTCCAAGTCCGACTCTCAGTCCGGTATTCAGTCCTGCTTGCTGAGGAAGGCGGCTGTCGCATCTGGCGAGGTGAAGGTGTGGGACCTGTTGTTTGCAACAGTGAGACTTTCAGAGTCGCTGGATACAGCATGGAGTATGACATCCCCCGCCCTTGGAGCTGTTTCTTCACCATGTCAAACTTTCTACGCTGCTGGAGTACATCTTGAGAAAGATCCTGGAAGAAGGAGATCCTGTTGCCCTGCCATTCGACTCTCCTCTTCTCGCGGGCAGCCCGAAGAATGGCTTCTCTAGCGCTGAATCTCAGAAAGCGAGCCAAAACATGACGGCTGCTACCATCGTCCCGCTTCGGGCCGATGGGATGGGTTCGCTCCAGTTCAAAATCCCACTTCCACATCGAGGTCCAGTTTATCAACCAGTATGTTGCACACAAAACCACTTAGATCTTGTTTCTCTACATTTTCAGGTATGCCCACCACACGCACATTATTCCGCCTACCTGCATCTTCCAAGTACGTAACTTTATCCTGGAGCTTTTATAAGTTTGACATGGCGGAGTCTTTGCTAGCCCCCTCGCGTTCTTTTCGGATTGTCTCGGTGAACGTGGATGGTTTTGCTTCAGGTCCTGTGATATATTTGTTAATAGCACTGTCTGAAACTATTTAAGCAAAGTTTATTCCAGATATGTGGCTGTGGCATGGGGGTAGGGAAGCCCAGCAGAGTGGAGCCAAACGCTAAGCAGCCATGTCGGTGTCCCGCTCCACCGGAAGTCCCATCATAATGCTAATTAGAACAATTTTAGTCTCATGCTTCTCCACAGTTAGTCTCATATGTGAGATACCACATTCACTCATCATTCAAAGGAGCGCGTATGTTTTATTTCAAACCAGTCGACGAGCTGATTCAAGTTGCAGAGAAACTAAAAGACATCTAACGTTAATGGGATGCGCCAAAACTTACTTTGAAGGGCTGCTGCGGGACTTGAACGGTTATAAATGTTTCAACTTTTCATTTTTAATTCATTCGTAAACAACTACAAAATGCACTTAAAAGAACACGCGCCAATATTTGTGGGTCAGCGTATGCCGATCACAAACAAAAACATCCTAATTCAATCAATTTCAGATGATGGTGAGAGGCTCAACGTCTTTCAGAAGAAGAAGAACTTTTTCTCTCGGAGCTGAGAGAGTACTGAGTCTGGACTGTGAGAGGTACCATTCTTTGTCTCGATTTGCCACGTCTTTTTGGTTAAAAGTAATAATATCAAGCAGCAGAATATCTTGTTTTCATGCCATTTTGGGATGATGAATTTAATTATATTTGCAATCAGCTCACAGCGGCTGTCATACATCATGAGTCCCTGATAGTAATCATTTTCCCAGCACTGAAACTATTCCTCATGTGGTGTAGAGGTCCTTGTTGTCTTGATTGCTGTGCTCTCTGTATGTCTGCCCAAACTTGCACAAGACACATATGCAAGTTGTGTCTGATACAGATGTCTTATTGAACAATCTTACCTTGAAGTAGAAGCCCATGTGTCCACCGAACCCTGCATCGACAACAATCACATGAAGCACCTAAAGCGTAATTGAGACGCACAACATCTACAAAGAGAATCATCATAACCAAAAAGGAACATGAAATGGGTGCATATTACAGCAAAGTGATGCAAAATGAGACAAAGAAACACAGAAGGACCACAAAGAGGCAGAAATTGCTGCAAAAACAAGCTATAAACTGCTCCAAAATGACCCCCATGGGATGTAAAACAAGCAGAGAGAGAAGCAAAATGACTGTGAGGAGACCAAGCGCCCATAACCTGTCCATGCATATTTGTGTTGTCTCGGTGAGATAAAGAGAAGAGAGACATTGTCTTTTTGGAAAACCCTCTGACAGCGTAAGAAGGGAAGAGACTGTGGACAAAATGTAGAATTGTGCTGTTATTTGTTTTCCTATGTAGGTCTGTGATGTAATTAACATTCACGGGGTGCCGCTCCTTAGTCCACAGTGGCTTGTTCTCATTGAGAGGTTCACAAGGCACTTCTTTACTGCCCCAGTCTGCGGATTAGTTTCCATGGAAACAAAGCTGTCGGAAGTTGGGAGGAATACGTTAGCCGACGCTTGTGTTTGCTTCCTCCAGTGGAAGACACATTATTGAATAGTTTGAAGAGTGCTGTTGTCTGAAGCTGGGAAGCTCTCAGGGACTTAAAAAGGATGAAAAAAAACCCATCTTGACATGCGTGTTTTTTCAGCTCTTGCTCTCTGGGTCTGTTCGTTAAGTTTACTTTTTTATGTTTTTGGTGTAGATTTTGACTCCATACAGCCAATGTGTGCGGATTCTTTCATCGGAAGCCGAATGGAGCACTTAAAAACAAACTGTGTAACGTTTGAAACGGGCCAGAAAAATTGTAGACCGTTGCATTAATAAACAGATAATTCTGTCATGAATTATTCACCAAGAGCAGTGCTTAGTTTGCTTTATCTGCCCGAGCTTACTTATTCTTGCCTTAACCTTGAGTTGTTTGCATATTACAAACCCTTAGCAGAATGTTTTGATTGTAGTCTCCAGCTTGCATTCATTAGAGCTTCAAAAGAATAGCTAATAGCCCTGCAAGTCCCATCTGATATTCAAAACAAAAGTTAATCTGTCCTGTTGTGTATTAAGTGAAAACACAGGTTTTTATTTGGACCTAGAGTTTTGTCAGGGCTTCATTAACAGAGGAAAGCTAGGTGTTTTCTGTACTGTGACTCGTTTTGACCGCGGTGATTAAAGGTGACACTGCGGCGCCTCTTCTATCCCGTCGGTGCCACAGGAGGCTCAGCTTGCAGTTCGTTGGTTGGCCACCAGGGGCTGTTTAAAGGTGTTCATGCACGTGAAGGACAGAAAATTGGTTCAAGTCTTGATAAAAATGACACAAAAATACAATGATTTTTTTTTTTAAAAAATATTGTGGTATCTGTTTTCAATTTTACCCTTAAAGCCGGGGGGGGGGGTTTCTATATTTTTTTAGCTGTCAGCAAGTCGTACGAAAATACCGAAACCTACAATACTTTGATCCAAAAACAAATAGTTTAATCCTCTAGTAGACCAAAGCTTCGACTTCTGGGTTCGAGCCCAAACAGAAAGCTCCAAAACATTATGAATCATGAAATGATTACCAGAAGGTGAAGGAAGAAACATACCGTATATTTCTTATCCACAAAATTATGGTTATTATTTTCTTAACTCTCTATGCTTCTCTATGCTGGTCCTTCTTCTCACAATGCATAATTCAGCCCCACTTATGTAAAAACTGCAGGCGTTTTAAAGTACTTAAAATTGAATTATTCAGCATATTTTTGAAGGTCTAATTTTTTGATTGATAGATTTTATAAATTGGATTTTGCACTTTTGAATTGTATGCTGTCTGCAGAATAAATGGCTGATGGCTCAGAGATGGTGAATATAACAGATCAATGGACTGTGTACACTCTGACAGCTCGTCTACAATATGAGCAATATAATTCCTGACATGACACAAAGCCCCTTGGTATGTGGGGGTATTAGAAGTCTTGAAATACTTTACAGACGTTAAATGCCAGGATACATATCTCAAACATTAATTATGAAAGCTGATGCCCAATACACTTTTTTTTTTTTTTTAACCACGATCTGTATGTTTGAGAGAGAAAGCCTAGCAAAGAAACGTATCCGATCATACAAAGTGACACAATAAAAAGGGCACACATCCACACGTGAGTAAAATAAGTGATATGTCCACAAGCCTACAGTAAGTTCCCTTGTCATACCGAAGTCAATTGTCTTATCAAAGCAGGATCGGATCTATATGATGAAAATATTTCTTTGACCATCTGTTGGGACGCTGTGACTGCAAGTTTGTGTCACTGCCCCCCTGCTGTTGCTGCTGCTCATCTCCATCGGGACTATAGATGCAACTTCAAACGCGCCTCTTTACTGTTGCCACAGCAGTGTGGGGGCATGTCATCACCGCTTGGCTTGGCTTTGCATGACTCACCCGGGCCCATGGGAAACTGCAGGAATGAATGATGGGCTAATCCGGTTGGTTTTGGTTTGTTGGCAATAAAAATGACAAATAGAAAATATCAAAATTTCAAGTGGTTTTCAACCACGTGCCCCTAAAACGTCATCGAAATAAGTGCACTTTTTTAGATTTTCCACTACTGTCTTCAAGCCTTTCCTGTAAGCTGGAGGTTGTGGTGGAACAGAAAGTGAGTGATGAGTAACTGTGCACTATTTTTGTGAAGCATTTTGTCAGGAAGTATTTTTCTTTTTTAAAGATACGTCTGTCAATACATTTTATCTTTTACTGTAATTCATTTAAGGCTTCACGCAGTCATAATGCAGGCTGACTCGGATTTTAAGTTCATACTGAAACATTCCTGTGTCACCACATAACGAAGGCTGATAATTGGCTGTGGTGATGTCCTGCTGCGTACTTAAAAGAAAGACTAAGAATATCTACTGTGTGTCGGATAGCAACAGCTATTACTGTAGCTTTGATTACCACACTGCCTGTGGAAAAGATGTTTCAGAATTGGCCTGCATCATCTACAGAGATTCCTGAAACTACTAAAATTGTGTTAAGAGCTGTCCGGTGCATGATTAAAACCTGGAGGGATAATGGTGAACCATCATTTTTGAGGAGGAAATGTCGCCGGAAAAAAAATCCCTGAACGATCGTAAAAACACATGAAAAAAATCAACATTAGAACTCGTGGCTATGTTTACAAGGCCAATCCCCAAAAAAGTTGGGATGCTGTGTAAAGTGTGAAAAAAACCAGAATGCAATGATTTGCAAATCTCATAAACCCTTATTTTATTCACAGTAGAACATAAACCACATATCAGATGTTGAAAGCTAGACATTTTACCATTTCATGAAAAATATCAGCTCATTTTGAATTTGATGACGGCAAAACATCTCAAAAAAAAGTTGTGACAGGCTGGAAAAGTAAGTGGTGCAAAGAAAAACAGCTGGAGGGGCATTTAGCAACTAATCCAGTTAATTGGCAACTGGTCAGTATCATGACTGGGTAAAAAAAAAGAGCATTTGAGAGATAACAGAGTCTCTTAGAAGTAAAGATGGGCAGAGGTTCACCAATCTGTGAAAAACTGCATCCACAATTGCAAGTTAAACCTGTGTCACGCAAAGAAGAAGCCACACGTGAACATGATCCAGAAACGCTGCTGTCTTCTCTGGGCCAAAGCTCAAAATGGACTGAGGCAAAATGGAAAACTGTTCTGTGGTCAGATGTATCAAAAGTTGAAATTCTTTTTGTAAACCACGGACGCCGTGTCCTGCGGACTAAGGAGGAGAGGGACCATCCGTTACCAGCACACGGATAAAAAGCCTGCTTCTCTGATGATATGGGGTTTGCATTAGTGCCTATGGTGTGAGCAGCTTACACATCTGGAAAGGCTGTTTCAACGCTGAAAAGTATACAGAGGTTCAAGAACAACATATGCTCCCATCCAGACAACGTCTCTTTCAGGGAAGGCCTTGCATATTTCAGCAACACAATGCTAAACCACATGCTGCATCCATCACAACAGCATGGCTTCGCAGTAGAAGAGTCTGGGGGATGAACTGGTCTGCCTGCAGTCCAGACCTTTCACCAACAGAAAACACTTGGCGCATCATGAGAGAAAAATCTGGCAAAGAAGACCCAGGACTGTTGAGGAGCTGGAATCCTGCGTCAGACAAGAATTGGACAAAAGTTCCTCTCCCACAACTCCACTAAATGGTCTCCTCACTCACGTCCCAGATGTTTACAGACTGCTGTCAAAGGAGGAGGGGATGCTTCAAAGTGCTACACATGGCCCCGTCTCAACTTTTGAGAAGTGTTGCCACTGAAATTCAAAATTACATTTTTTTTTTCTTAAATAGCATATTTTGTTAGTTTAAATATTTGAATTTTTTTTCCACGTTCTATTTTGAATAAAATATGTGTTTATGAGATTTGCAAATCATTGCATCCTCTCTTTATTTATACACAGCGTCCCAACTTTTTGAGAATTGGGGTTGTAATATGACAGCAAATATGTGCCGTAATCACAGCTAAATGCGCTTCGACGAAATATCAGTACGTGTGGTTATTTATTTATTTGTTGTTTTTGACAGGCGGTGTAGTTTAAAAGCAAAACGTTGCATTGTATGAAACATAAACAAATGGAACTGAATGAAACCATTTGCTTCTCATTTTTGACATAAGCTCAGTTAAGACAGGACTGGAAAAGTTTTAGAATGCTAAATTTGTTTTTTAGAATATAGGGTTTTTTTTTTTTCCAAGCAAAGTTGCAAAGAGCCCCCTAATTATTGCTTCTTCACTTGATAAGGATTTGCATGAAAATGAACCTGTAACATGGTCCTGCATATAGTGAAAGCCCCCTGTGGCTAAACTGTGACTCACAAGGCGTTTTCCTCTGAGGCTGACAGAGTGTTAAAGATGCCTGTGAATCTGTTGGCAGAAAATCTCAAACTGCAAACAAGGTCATTCCTGACTCCATGGAGGTTTTATAATTGTAAAACTTTCCTTAAGTTGATAAAAGTAAATTGAACAATTAATGTGCATATTCAAGGCATAACTAGGAGGTAAACTCAGAAACTATAAAACCTGTGAGTAAGATCTTTAATGCCATGATGGTATCCAGTATGTGACTCTTTTTATTAAATCTAGTGACTATGCTCCTATTTATCTCTATTAAAAGCTCCATTGTTAGCATCTGGTTAGGGCTGTTAGTTGTCATTGTTGGCCCACATTGCTGTCCGCCTACTTTTAACCCTTCTTTTTTTCAATATGAACATCAAAATAGAGAAGGACGCACTGACATGAAAATTCTTGGTCATTAATGATATTTAAATATTTAAACAATTTGGCTGATAACTGATAACGATGTCAATACCAATTTGCGTTAATGAACGAAATAAATCCTCTGCATGAAAACATTAACTGAACTGAACTTCTACAATTTTAAGCCCCGCCCCCACCAGTCAACAGGACTGTTTTCTACTTATTAGACTCGGGCTGCCAGAAGTCGTTTTTTGGAGCCTGTCATCGGTGGCTTTCCGAATGAAAGAAGAAATCCTCAGTCATGTTGACTGTTTATTTCATCATGATGTGCAAAAACCCCGCATGGATGTGTTAACAATGTCCTAAACGTGATCTTCTTCAGAGGCTGTCAAACTGTAGCCGGGTGCAGGACAGCACATACATGAGACACAACAGGTTATCATCACCCAGCACACAGATACTAATATTGAGATGGTAAATTGGTACATCCCGAGTAGGTTTTGGGTATCGAAACCAGGTTCCAAAGTTTCAATTCCATCTGAATTTTAATTTTTCGTTCCACAACATGAATCTGGGTAAGGTCAGAGATGTACGCTATCATGAACATAACGCTCAAAAGTTTGGCTTCATTTTGTTAAAAA
The DNA here is from genome assembly GCA_001698575.1 of Mola mola. Classification (NCBI taxonomy): domain Eukaryota; kingdom Metazoa; phylum Chordata; class Actinopteri; order Tetraodontiformes; family Molidae; genus Mola; species Mola mola. The sequence continues at coordinate 16,296,532 of KV751315.1, read as the reverse complement.
GATGTCCACTCGGACTCGTCACAGTGCAACTCCTGTCACAAGAGTATTTTGTGCAGGAGACGGTCTATTTGTCAGAGTGTGAGTAATGAGTGCAGCCTGAATGTCAGTGTTTGAGTTCCCTGCTCTGTGTCTGTGTGGGAACAGGAAAGATCATCTTCAGGAATAACTCCCTCACTTTCAGCAGCAGCAGTGAAACTCCAGACTCCAAGCTGGAGCTTCATCTGCTGACAACTCAGCTTATTAAATAACTTTAAATAATAGCTAGACTGTTAACTACCTGCTAACTGCTGCTGCTTCTTCAATGTTTCGCTCACTTTGTTTCACCACATGTGTCATATCATCAGTCTGTTAAAGGAGACACATTGTATTATTGTATTAGTGAAGAGAGAGGGACGATATAATGAATGAAACATAAAATTTACTCACAGCAACCAGATTAAGCTGTATCTATAACTTTAACAGGTACCTAAAACTGTATTAAAGCAGTTGTGAATGTTTAGATATGGGTCAACTTGTGGAAAAGTCTTTATAATAAGTATATGCTTCAGCTGTAAAGGTTCACACACTCGTCTGGGACTATTTCCCAGTAAGTGCTCATC
>KV751315.1:16276065-16289822 GCA_001698575.1 Mola mola | reverse complement strand
GATGCGAATGAGATGGTTAGTTTAAGGAGAGGACTTGGTTAACACCAGCATGATGGGGGATATGGGAGTGGCGTACTGCACATACATTATGAAACTGTCAACAATCTGTCACCGAGCACATGGGGCTGTCACTGATGTATGTGTACCACTGTGGGTTTTTACATGTGTGGGAGCTGTTGGTGTGCAAAATGGTCGGGTGAATGTAAAGAAAACCCACGCAGCCTCCCGGGGGATTTCTTTTTTTCTTCCCTTCATGTCCATAAATACATGTCCACACAGAGAGCGTATTTGTTCTGCGGCGGCGTTTGACTGGCAAGTAGGGTAATAACCATCCGGCTAGAAGGGATTAGGAGCCGAATGCAAATGGCAGATTTGACACACGGGCGTGCATCATGTTTGCAGGTAGGCTGCCATTCAGAGGTGTTGAGGAGAGAATCAGTCATGAAGCTGCTGACACCACACATGCACTAGAGAGATTAATTGACAGAGATATTAAGGAAAACAAATGGATGGAGATTTTCATGGCTGTAAATGAGGTTACAACAATTTCCTCCGTGTTTGTCACTCACGGATGCTGCATCACAATGTTCTTTCCCTGACAATTGGTTAAGTGAAAGAAACATAACGTGAGTCACAGGTGGCGGATGTTTGCTTTTGAGAGATTACAGGCCATCAGTTATTAGACCACATGACCCAGGCTAACGAGAAAACTGCAAGGTGTAACAAATGGAAGTCAGTCATCATCAGATTAATCGTGTCAGCAGCTGGATATGCTAATCACTCGCCTGGTACCATTATTAAATCTGCAAACATGGGATTAACATTTACGCTTGTGTTTTTCCAGAACATATTCAAGCCGAGCTTGCAGGGCCATTCTGATCGAGCTCTGTTTATTAAAAATACATCCACCTTATATTCAAAAGCCCATCTCAGTATCAATATGATTATCTTTGAGGACCAGATAGTCTTGGGACCACTAAAGAACACACTTTATCTATATTAAAAGAGGCAAATAAGACACCCAGGTCGTTTACCAAGAGGCACTTGGTAAACAAATAAAAGACAGACTCATAACTGAGCTGGCCAGCCCACCTAGGCCAATGTTTGGTTTGAGGTGGCGTGATTGGTTAGATTTCCACACAGTTAAATCATAGACACAGTTTAATGGACACTAAGAGTACTTGGCTATATATATTGGCCCCAAAACGCCCAATTAGTGAGCCCCTCTACAGATTAACGTTAATCAAATCAACATATGTTCATATTTGTCTTTTTTTTTTTGTTAATAATTCAAACTGATTATCACTGTTTACATGAGGATGATGATGTTTCCATTCCTCTCTGTAAAACCTGCTATGACACCCTTTGTAAGACAGTGGGTGTTGCTGGAGACTTGAAGGCTTGAGCGTCTTGCTTTTGGTCAGTCATCACAGGTTTGGTTGGTGTGATGATTTTAAACTGGTTGAACAGTTATGACCTCCTGTTTTTTTAGTCATAATTCCAGAAAGAATTCAACTAGAGAGGTGCTAGCTGGTGTCAGTTTATAGCTTAAGGCAATGGCCACAGATGATTCTCTTTTGGGGATTCTAGGTCAAATATCAAGGTCACTGAAAGGTCAAACCCATTTTTTGGGCATCTCTCCTGAAGGAAACGACATAGAGATGTGTATATGGTGTCATTTTCTATTTAATACCAGCGTCCCTCACGTAGCAGGAAGTAGCTGGCTCTGCGGTTCAGGTGGCACCAACATGTTCTCTTTTTCTCACCAAATCACCCTGACCAAACAAGAAAAAAAAAATCGTTTCGGGAACAAACAAAACAAACAATAATACTACTAATATTAATACTGTTGACATGTGGGAACATTGTTTGGCGACCTGCGAGGGCTCATGTTGTTGCTTCTCTATCGCTTTCTTGTCACACATGGAACGTCTTACCTTTGGGACAGGTAGAAAACATGTCTGTTTGCTATGTATCCTTTCTGCCCTACCACGCTGTCTTACAATACAACCTTTATGAGGTTTTGAGAAGCGCAAACACGAACACCCAAGAGACTTTTTCAGCTCTCAGAATAAACTCGCAGCATCTCATCAGGTCAAACACTTCAAAAAAACATGACGGCTTCGAGGAAAACACCCGGTTGGACACAGTTGTTCTCTGTAAAATTATGGGTATGAATCATGCTTTAGATGAAAAGTGCCAGGAGATAACTTCTGTGATTTGGCACTGACGAGCAAATTTTACAATTTATCCACAAAAAGGCCATCAGATGCTCGGCGATAAAAGGATATGCAGGATGTGTAAACGCAAGTTAAATGATTACTTTTCTAATTCAGTTTTCACATTTTTGGAGTCGATCACCTGTTTCATAGAAGATAATTGCTGCTAATTAGCTGTAGAATTTATTTTAAAATTAAAGTCAGTGACTTTTTTCTAGATTAAATATCTGACTGCTGATTTTTTTACACTGTATAACTGTGAAAAATAATCACAAAAATGTTGCTTGGCCACAGAAACACGAGGAACAGCTTCTCATGCAGTATCAGTACTTCAAAACCGTTCACAACAAACATTGTTTACTGCCGTATTCTCATTTAAAAACACAAGAAAGCACACACCTGATAGCAACTTTAAAACTTATTACTGTTCTGCTTACTGTGGAGGAGGCGGCACTATAAACATTGTGTAAATAATTAAAGTTCATTTTCCTCTGTTCACGCTCCCTGATGATAAGTAATTTACCCTCAGGTTGTTGGAACCAGTCCCAATATCACATCTGCGTCAGCTGGGTCACAACCTCTACCACCAATTGCACGCTATGATTAAAAATTGAAAATGATGTTTCTGTGACTCTCGGCCCTGCTGAGCATGCCTAGATGTTCAAATGTTATGACACGCCTGCTTTATATGCATGAGTTGTGATCATAGTATGCTCACATACGCGTGAAATTTAAGAATTACATAAGAAAACTTGCATTTCACTTCATGTGGAGTGCAACACTGCTGAACTTTGATGCGAATTTTGCAGGCGATGGTCACGCTCCATCTCTGGCTTTTTACAGCGCTCCATGATGCTGTGGTCATTGAACGAAGTGTGTCGGACGAGGGAAGTATCTAAAACACGGAGGGGAAAAAAAATTCATACGGAATCAATTTAAAAGCTCTATTCAACATTATTTGCAGTGTCTGTTTACTTTTTTAACCACTGTGGATTTTGTTTATAATTAATAAATATCTATCTGGGTTGTTTGATGGACACTGACACCAAGTGTCAAGTGAGCAAAAAATGTGGCAGGAGTTTAATTTGATGGATGTTTAGGTAGTTTTTTTTTTTAAAGAATGAGTTGAAAGATTAATTAATTTATGTCAGCTCAAAGCTTCTGCGCATTTCTTCTCAATTATGTCTAAATTTGTGATGGCTCAGTGTGTTTTTCGTGTTAACTGAATTGACAGATGAAAAACAAAGGCTATTAAAACAGATATCTGCCACCAGCAAATATCACACTCACGCAATCATGATCAAATAAACGAATTAACCCCAAATTAGCCCCTAAAAAACAAAACAGAATTTTCAGACAAAACTGCTGACTTGATTAACTTCGAGAGTCACAAATGGTTGTGAAACAGGTGTGTCCCTTTCTAGTGTCCCTTAGAAATATGCATATCTGTAGTCTTACGTGCTCCTTGTGTCATGTTTCTCTATTTGGCTGTTTTTGCAGGTCACGTGTCGTCAAATTGATGTTGTTTTTGTGTTGCTAGTTTTGCCTGTGTGCATGTGTCTTCTCATGTGGCCCCCTTGGCCTCCACACACCCACCTCATACTGCTGAAAAATACGCCAGGAGAGAGAGAGAGAATCCGAGTGACAAAGATTTAGGCTGTAAAGGAGAACAATGGGAGGCTCCAGTTGTAAAAGAAATCAGAGAGAACAGTTTTGAGGGATTTTTGAGTGTAAAAGCTGGATCTCAACATAAAAATGCACTGACAAACTTCAGTGGTTAAGAATATCACAAACCTTACCTGTTAAGTTTGTGTGTGTGCAGATTAACAGAGACTAATTCACCAGCTTCAGGCCAACTGCAGGGATTTATTTAACAATTACTTGTGTTGGTGCACAAGAAGAAATACAATTCATTTGTCTTCATGTCTGTTTCCTTTCTTACACAATGCCTGCAGGTAGGCGTACAGTGCTTTTCTTTTCAGCCGCCCACGCACGAAGTGTATTTGTTTGGCTGTAAGCGTGCAGCACACTGTAATTACGTTTTGCCGTGTTGGGGTACGCCGCTACGGACATCGATGGGCTCACCCACAAATCCAACATGCCTGATGAACAATTGGCTGGCTCTCATGCTTTTCATGGTGACTTAATTGTTTTGTGGCCCCTCATGTAAAATCCCCTTGTTGACTTAATACATTAACAAAATCTTTTAGTTAACAGCAGTAATTAATGCTAAATCATATTGCACAATGTTATCAAGTCACCGCGCTCAAATAATGAGGAGTAACGTTCGGCTCACTCATTTTGCACTTTCCACTTTTTGGCTTTTGGCTATTGCGTGCTCATTTTTAATTTGTGTTTAGTTTATGATGTTACCAAGGTGTTAACAATTTCCTAGTGTTACCCTGCGATGTGTATTTGTGCACACCTACCTAAACGATGCTGGACTGTCAGACTGCAGTTTATTGTTCTAAAGCCAAATATCTTTGCAAGTATTGGATTGACCAGTTGTTGGACTGACATTTGATGCAGAATTGTAGCGTCTTCAGTAGTGGGGTAAGAATTATTTACTTAATAATAAAATGCCAATCTTACTCAATCCAGTAAAAATAATTAAACTTCTTGTCTGATCGATTTCGGACTTGATGCATGAAAATGATGACCCAAAGAAATGCAGCGGCGACAGCCTCAAACATTTTCTCCAAATCTTCAAATGCTAAATCGATTGTACCTTCATCAAAATATTACTGCCTCCTCGCTTCTCTCTCACACTATTAGTTCCTTCACTTGCGTGAAAAGTATCCCTTCTCTGCAGCGTGAGTGTGCACAGAGCCGTTTATAGTTGTTAATTAAAGCAATTGTGAAATGACATGCCGGGAATGCATAAGCACTAAAACAACTCAAGCAGCTTCAACACTGCTGTAATTCCAAGCAGGCACACAAGCAGCCGTCGGATGGTTACACCAGACTACATCAATTTTAAATCTGTGTACTCAGCCTTACCCTGTTTGTCGCATTGCATCACAATTTATCAGTCAAATGTCATATCCATCATTGCTCTCTGCATCACAAAGTTAAATTAGCACTTCTTACTGGCAATCAATGACGCTTCTGTGTAGTGAACTCTAAAATTCTGCTGTTTGCAATTTTTGAAACTGCAGTATATGAAACAATACTTAACCATCCAATGTTGTGCTTGCGCAACCATATTAAAGTGCTGAGCGGCCACATTTTCTTTCAGGTACATGTATACATTCAAGGTCATGGTTTTAATCTTAAATTCTTACACACACAGACAAACTGACTTTCTTTTCAGGTCAACTATTTAGCCCTCAAATACTATACTGAAAGATTCACAATAGATGTATCTTTTATTATTTACTCAAAAGCTGGCTTATAACTTTATCGTTATACTTGTTCCTTCTTTAAAAAGTATTTCTTCTTGAGTGGTGAAAGAGACAGAAAGACAGCGGTTGGGGGGTTGGAATCACATGGTACGAGTCATGCCAGGTGAGCTACCAGCCCCCCTGCACCCCAAAACGATTGTTTTATCATATTTTGACATGTCTATTTCAGTTTTATTGTCCACAAGTCTGTATTTTGTCAGTGAGGAATCTTAAACGCCTCATGAGTTGCCGCCATTGGGCAAAACGTTTATTTCCCATCACAGCCGTTGTTATTAATCTTCATGGCGTAATGGCAGCTGGACCCATGACCCATGAAAACGTGAAAAAGACAAAGAGGTGGCAGGAATTTGTTGTTAGTAGCCTGTTGGACGTGCTCTACAGGTTCATAGACATTTTGATACAGATGGCTGCTGTAGTTCTCCGAGGTGTTTGGAGAGTAAGGGGTCAGCGAGGCAGTGCTCCGTTGACTGCATTCCACTACCTCATCATTGAAGGCCACTTCACACAATGGAAAAAGCTGATTGTTGAGTCTAATTCCCAAAAGTTGGATACTGACTCTTTGGGTTTTGTAGCTGGCCCGACCGACCAACCAAAAGTGCCAATATTTGACAACTCAGGAATAAGAATCAACATCTTAGTGCTGGGGCACACCAAGTTGAGGATTGGCCGTTGGGAACATGAGGAACGTCTGTCACCCATTTGGTACAGTTTCTCATTTACTTTTTACTCTGCCTCTTCCTTTCTTTTTCAGTGATCAATAGGCTGAAGACTGAGCCAGTGCCATTTCAGTAAGAAATAAACAAATGCTGTTTTGTTTGCAGCTTGTATCTCACATCTTCCAGTTTCCCTTATTGTGTGGGGGCAGAACAAACAAACTAGTTGGCAGTCTGCGGATGTCTCTTGGTCTTACGTTTTTGATGTGAGGAACAGGGGGCCTCTTTGTCTCGACTAGTTATTTATGTTGGTTTGGTGTGTCCCCTGTAAAAATATGACAAATTCATCAAATGTCTTGTCTCCAAACACATCAAATGGGTGTCTTAGGCACAAAATGGATGCTTTTTTGGATTGCGATTTTGTTGCATTACTCTTTATCTTTATCTCTATCTCTTAATAATGATTAATGATAGGTTGGCTTTGGAAAAGAGGCCTTACAAGTTTTACTTTCCCATAGAATCAAATCAAATTCTCGTGCCATATGCTTCTGTGAGGCAAACAGCTCTAAATACTTGTGCAGTTATGTTAGAGAATCATTCATTTCTCACGTTCATATTGCTGCTTTGTGCATATTGCAGTTACCCTTGTAGCCTGTTTTGTCATTTAGACAAAATTTGGAAATACAATATTCATAGCTTTAAACAAGACAAAGCAAGGCAGACTCCTACTACTTAATGGCTGTATGGAGACTGGGGTGCAGCATATCTGACTGAAAACATTGGTCCATCTATCCTACGTCAGCGTAGTTCATACAGGGATTTGATATGTGTGTGTGTACAAATACTCAGTCTTCACAGAGAAGAATTTCATCATGTTTCCTTGCTGTAGTCAAAACCCTTCTCTCCATCCGTGTTCATTATGAGGACATCAAAGCGGCAGCCACCCTCCGGAGGGGGGGGGCTCCTACACACTTACTATGTGTGCTGCTTTGTCAGTGTAAGAATCTGGGGTAGAGTTGTGCCTGTGTGGTAATAAGGCCAGTGGTTCGCAGCAGGGTTTGGCAATGTCTATTCCATTTTTTATGTGATCATGTCCACAGTGAAACATCACAATGGATGATGGTATCGAGTCTCCCAGTCAGCTGTTTTCTTGACCGTGTCAGGACGGCTGTCTCATAACAGGAACACCGACTTGCTCAGGCGAGTAGGGACTCTGCTGAAGAAACTCTGGCTGTTTTCTCACCAACGAAGCTGCAAGCAACGACTCTTGACACCTGACATACAATCACTTCTTAATTAACCCAGTACCCGCTCAGCCCGACTTGGCTATACTTGCTTTTTGTAGTAAGTAGTAGTAAGTTCTTTCCTATTGCAGTGCAAAGATTACCCCCTCAATGTAGGTGGTTGTATCAATGCCAAACACACTTACAAGATCTTTAGGCCCATCACCCCAATTGCAACATAGCCCATCAACGATACTCTTCCATCGAAATCAGTGAAGTTAATGTGTTGTCGTTGATGTTTCTGTAACTAGGTGTTTTACGGGCTGGGATGTTAGTCCTATGTAAACCCATTTAACCTTTAGTCGAGGTGGTCCACATTTGTCTGGCCTCTACCTTTCGACCAGTATAGCACAGGTGACTTTTCCAGGGGCAGTGCACTCTCACTGGCATAGCTTCCTGTGTCATAGAAGCATGCAAACCATCACACCACGACAAGGTTTGGACCATTATTATGATACAAGACAAACACTGGAGGATGTTGAGGGGACTGTGTTTTGGATTGTGTGGCTTTTTGTCACATCGAGGACTACATTTTCAAGAGGCTGAAGGCAACAAGACAACAGATTCCTGAAGCAAACATGTGTGGTGGGAAATATTACTTTTGTTCAAGTAATATAGTTCATGAGGCTTCAGCTTGAAAGTGATGCAAGAAGGTATGCTAACATTAGCAAATATAGTCTCATACTATGAACTATTTAATCAACTGTAATTTCAGGTATTTGTTAAGCGACGACGATTAATGTTGCCTCAGTTTGCTTGGAACCTCAATCGAGATGGTACTAAAAATTGTACCGGGAACCAAATTGTCTCAGCGGAAAACTAAAAAAAGTGGAGTAGTGCTAACTGAGTAGGTACCATGCAGTGAAAAGGGTCATTTTTTGATTTTTTTTGAAACAGTGCTGGTTTTTCCATAAGCTTCAGCAGATGACATTGAAGCGTTTTTAGCTGAACACTTTTTAAATATCTCAAATTATGTGACCGTCACATTTAGCAGTGTGTAATTGGTGCTTTAATGCTGTATCTTGTAACCACATGAAGGGCTTTAATCACTGGACGCCTGGACGCTTAAGTTACCTGAGCTGGGCTAACTTTAGCAGCGCAGCTCTGCCCACAGCTTCCTGGACATCCTGTGTATGTTACAGTGTGAGCATATCCCTTTCAGAAACTATGAAATTTAGCCTTGAATGACAGATACAGATGACAGATAAATCCATATTGGTGAATCTGAAAATGAATGCCCTCTGTGGTTGTATATCTATTTTTTGTATTGTAGACAGTTAATGTTATTAGCAAGGTTTTAACTGTCCATTAGTAATCCCAATCATAAGCTTGAACTATCATTGGGTCTTTTTTCTCCACCTTCCTACAAACATATAATGAGCTTACAATGCTAAAGGGTCAGTGGTCAAAGTGTGGACAAAGCCATTGACCATCAGCCCAAACCTAGATGTCGAACCCCAGCCCCAGTGGAGGGCCATAGTGTCACTGTAGGAAACTATGGAGTAAAAGTAAGTTGGATAAATATGATTTATGCAGGGAAAAAAATGGTTTGCTGATGCCATCATCCTGATCTTTATAAAATAAAAAACTTTTATCCTATCTGACCAGAAAAACACTGAAAAACATTGAGTTAGTGCATGATGAGTCGGTTAGCACAGAAGGTGTTGTGATTTGTGGTCTCACAGTATCTTAAATGGCAATCTACCTATCAGCCTGAGGTTCCCTCTGTTTTCATCCCAGCCACTGCAGATTTGATCAGTTACTAACATAACTGAAAAATGAGTCGGCTGAACCACAGACTGAATAAATAAGACATCTTCTCTGTGAGCTGTGATTCATCAATATGATTCATGCATGTCGAGCACGCACAGTATGTGAGACGGATATCTCTGTTTACATTTTTATTAGGTCAGATATTTTAAATGGACCCCAAAGCAAGGACGCTCTCTATGGCTGAACGATAGAGATGAGTTTATTATGAGAAAAGATAAAGGTGTAAGGCAAGCAGCTCGACGAGGGAGCAAAGTGGCAGAGACAGGAGTCTGGAGTAGTGTGGGCTGATGGGAGAATGTTAGAGCCCTAAGGCCCTTTGAGATGGCAGAGCGCAAGGAAATGATGAGGAATAAACTCAAGTATGCATCTATACATGAGAGTGACTACCACAAAGGAGAGGACAGACAGCTGAGAACCTTCGGCTGAGGCCTTGGTGCTAAGGAAACTCGAGTGACAAGCAGGACTTGTCACTCAGGACTTTTTTCAAGTGTAGCTCCAAACAATATTGGGTCCATGTCTCATCATCGATGTGAGTCACTGTCACACAATCGTGCTCATGACAGTAACAACATCAAGAAAGTCACAAAGAATTGCCCAGGCACTTGAGACTGAACTGGTGCAGTTTAATAATTTAATGAAAAAAATATAAATGGTGAAAAGCTCACAGCAGGTAGAGACAGAGGAGGCTCAAAACCACATATACAGCCCATAAAGAATAAGCTCAAATCTGTTGAGGAACAGGCAAGAAAGGAGAATAAATCTTGTGGGTTAAAAAAAATATTCACCACTATCTCACTAAAGGATCTTGAAGTCCGTTTTCTGTTAAATTCAACCAAAGGAGCAAACAGCGATCATTACTCTATGATCTCTCAGCTGTAATGCTCAAAGCACAAAGTTTTCGCTTAGCCCTCCAGAGTCACACATAAACATGTCATACAACACTCTGATCCCAGTTCCTCACCAGCTGTCTGGTATTGGAATGTCTCATCCTCCCACAAGGCAATGGGAGTATTTCGTGCTGTCTCTAAATGTTTCAAAAACATCGTATATTATGTAGGTTGCCATGACCTTCACACAACATAGTTTCTCTAACTTAGACAACAAACTAGTAAGAATACATGCTTATTTTTTTAAATTAAATTCATTCTCAGGTCTGACACAATGACTTTCCTGGTTTGTCCAATGCTGGCACTTTGGTTGGCGGCAGTGCCGACCCAGGAATAATACTCGACACCTCATTGATTGCTCCTTTAACTCCGAGCTTTCTGTCATGGCTCTTTGTGCGTGGACAATGGTTTTCCTTCTCGTCTTTCAGGTAGGTGACAACCAGCTGTTCACTTCTTTTTTGATTTACTTTTTTTGAAATGTATAATCCCTGAAAAATAATGATGACAAAATTATATATAAAAAAGTGGGTTATCACATCACATTTTCAGTGCATGAAAGTAGACCTGACATATTTGCTCTGTGCCACATGACTGTAGCCATTCACCTGGACATAGAACCACAGTAAGAGGCTTTATTTTTGACAGTAAAGTGCAACACAGCAGCAGCGTGAGTTAACGAATCACATTCAAGGCTTTAAGAATTCTTAACAAAAACGTGTCCCATTAATGATGTTGCAGGAGAGTTTTCGGGGGCGTATCCAGGTGAAGGTAATCACGTCATTATATTAACTCTGCTAAGGAAGCCGCAATTATAACGTTTCCATGTCTGTCTGCATACAATAAATTCCTTAATCATGATTAAATTCACATTTTAATGCCAGACTGATTAATGAAGTTGGCCGACTGTGAGACACTAATCACCACTTTGAATTTATGAAAAAAAAAAAGAGAAATTAGAAAAAGTACCGCCGGCGGTGATATGACTCTGCCATGAATACAAAGCAGTTAAAATACGATGATGAGCCAAGAAGACGGGCTGTGGTGGTATTTATGGTCATCCAACTATTCTGAGACCTAACAATATGTAAGGTCACACTGACCTTTGACCTCCAAAACTTAACTAATTCACCCAAATCTGGGTTTGTGCCAAGTTTGAAGAAAATCCCAGAAAGCGTTCTTGACATATTGCATTCGGAGAAAGGAGCACATGTCTGGGTAGGTTCTCAGTCATTCAGGTTGAGGTAGTATTAATTGCTTTCAGTTTAAGGCATCTGGACTTATTTTTTGGTTTCTTCAGTTCTAAACATTTGGTGGGGAGTCCCCCAGTATTTAACCTCTATCAGGGTGGTTACACCTTGGAGGTGGTCATCTTAGTTGTTGACCCTCTCTGTGTTGTGCACGTCGGGGTCACAAGTAAGGTGTGATTCATTAATGAGTCATTTTGAGGTGTGACCTATTGATAACCTCCATCCCGCATTCATGTGAGTCGTTGAGGGCCAAGTTTTGAAAGAAGTTTAAAACACTCTGGATAGAAAAATGGCCCTAGCTGATTAATTCAGAAGACTTAAGTGGTATCCAAGACGGGCAAAATATCCCCCTAGCATGTGCTAAATTTAGAATGAGCTCCAGCCTGAGAGTGAAACCCTGTAAATACACGGGAAGAGGCAACAGCCAATGAGAAAATACCAACACACAGCTAATTAGTCCTTTAACTTAGTCACTCAGTCACTCAGCAATGGACATTTACGTCTAGTGAGAAAATACACACAGGAGACAAAACAACAATTCATTAAACAGTCAATGCAACCATGAATAAAGTCAGGTCTGAAACTTCCCTGTAGACTCATTAAGCCCCTGACCCAGATGGCTCCCAGGCTTCGCAGAGCGTGCAGTTTTATGGTTTTCATGTCAATCTGAGTGTGAGCTTCACAGTTAGAAACACACACTTTAGGTAAGTTGTTTTTTGGTGTGGAAATCTGTGCTAAGTGCACCTACACAGACACTGCATGACCCGAGTCTCAGTGAGAGAGAGAGAGAGAGGGAGAGAGAGGGAGACAGGAACATAAATGAAGCCAAGCGTGCAGAGAGCAGCCTGGGTTGGCACAAGAGCATCCTGTGCATGTGGAATGAGTTCCAGTCAGGAGGCAGAGGGGATGCGAGCGGCAGGCTTCTCAGCGCCCGTATGCTAACTATACACCGGGTTCTATGTGTGTGTGTGTGTGTGTGTGTGTGTGTGTTTGCATTTTAACTGGTAGATGGTGGAGCATGATTGGTGTGCACACAAGGCAGGATTGTGCTGCGAGACAGTGATTGGTCGTGCTCCGGTGTAAGGTGTGGCCAGAATATGAATGACTGCCCCTGCCTGCTGCTCCGCCAGGTTTTGGGTACAGCTACTGAGGAGGGATGTGGGGTTTGGAATTGCTTGTGCGGAGGGCAGCGCATCGCAGCTTGTGAGAGAAGGCAGGAGTGAAAAGGGGAGGGAGAGAGAGAGAGAGCAGGAGCGTGTGAGGAAGAGCAGAAGGGAGGGAGCTTCAGGCAGCAAGACCGGACTACAGCTCAAACATTGCAGTCTTTCTTTTGCTTCTCTGACAGAACTGTCTTTCTCTCCTCCCCGCCTGTCTCTCCTCCTTGCCGCGTCTTCTCTCGCCGCCTGGCCATGACCCCGGTGGACACCTTGCGCTCTGTGTCCACCCGGAGAAGATGATAGACACACTGTAGTGGAGGAGGGAGAGACGAGAAGAGGGGACACGGCACACTTTGCCTCACTGATGAGAGTCTGGAAATTAATTAGCCGTCGCCAGCACAGAGAGGGGAGAATAGACAGGGGAGCAGAGAGAGGTTCAAGAGGAGAATAGAAGGAGAGGAGTTAAAAAGGGCAAACTGAATGCATGTTTGATGAGCGGGGCTGTGGAGAGAGGCAAGGTAACCCCTGGGCACTTCTGAAGCAAGAGGGACAAGTTAGGGCAGAGGCAAAAGACGCAAGGCAGGAATTCCAAAGGGATACCAATTCAAGAAGCCAAAGCCGATCCTTTCACATGCATTATTCATCTTTTCATGCTTCTTTTCAGCCTCCCCACATCCCAAACACCATCCTTCCCCTTCATTTTCTTCTTTAGCTTTTTTTTTTCTTGCATGTCAGCAAAAGCACATCGACAGCCGCCACCACTCGTTAAACACTGAGACATTCCCAGAGAATGTGTGATCTCTTACTGAGTAACAGAAGTTGATTGGCTGAAGCGGGGCGGGGGGCATTACTTCCACAGCCAGGAGCACCTGCTCAGGAATTTCTCATGAGACCAGGTAGGACGTTTCTGGATCTTTTTATTTTTTACAGACCCAAATCAGCCAGAGCGGTCAGGTCCAAGCCCTCCAGTCTTTTCCCCGATTGAGCTGTTACGAGATGAAACTGCAAGCCAGCTTATCTGTCAGAGCCTGACACCTGTGTTTGAGCGATTACTGAGATGGAGGCTGGGATGTGCAGATGTGTGCGTGTGTGTTGGGATTATGCCCTAAACACACAGATTTACACAGGTGTTGG
>KV751315.1:16262921-16275237 GCA_001698575.1 Mola mola | reverse complement strand
AACAAGATCGTGCATTTAGATCATGTGATAAAAGGTCACTGTGTGGGTGAATTAAGCTTTTTCTGTAGCCTATACTGTACTTTAAGTGTGGGTGTACGCCGTATTGTTTGCTCTGTTAAGCTTTGGCATATTTAGACTTGTATCGTGTGTACGCTAGTTAATCACAGTGTAACAGTGCACTGTAATTCTTTACCTACGTCTGTTTCACACCCCCTCCCCACCACCCTGCACAGCCAGTCAAAGCATCTGCTGTCAACCTGCCCTATCTGGCTGATCGTATCTGTTTGCTGTGGGCTTGTTTGAGCATCTGCGCCTCTGCGGCTGACAGTCCCGCTCCGATAGCCCCACAACAGATCACTTTCATTTGCCCAGTGAATCCTGTCATGTTCCACATCTACACTTCACATTTGAGGATCTCGAGTGGCACTTCATCTGTGGTTTTTCTACCCCTCTCGCCCTACTGAATGGATTCTGGCCTTAGCTTGCCTTGATTTTTCATACTTCTGGTGGTATTTGTAATGGAATGAGACAAAGCCTTGAACTATAAAATGTAATCTTGCGGCCAAAATGCGAATGAGTGACCTCTTCACCTCCATATCGTCTGTCAGATATAAACTGCCGAGGGGTTGCAGGGTTTGTGTGTCTGTGTGCTGCCAGGGATAAATAACGACCACATGACCACGATGAGCCTTCGTGTCCTGAGAAGCCAATTGTGTTATGATCCTCCAGGTAATCTCCCAATATAAAGCCTGCCTTTAAAAAGAACACATCATGTTGTCAACATTTGTGTCAAAACTTGTTGTTGTGTATCACCTTGTTTATCCAAGTCCAGTTTCTGAATGTCTCATTTCAAATTGAGACTTTCAGCAAGGTGACTTTATAGCTGCTGGATGTGACTTCAATATTCTGTAAACACGCGTGTGAATGGGATGGCGGCTCTTGGGTCCAAATGTCAACACAGATTTTTATAAGCACTGACCCAATCAAGATTATGTTGGATTTGTACAACTCTCAGTTAGATGACCTTATAATGTAATTCCCAACTCACAAGCTGAACCGTGAAGTTCTCTTAGGCAGAAGTGGAACATATATTTCCAATATCAAATTCATGTAGGACAATTTAAATAAGAACTCTCTATAAATGGACAGAGCCTCCAGGTTAAGAAATCGAAGCCAATTCAAAATGTGCATCTGTGTGAAGCTACATTCTTTCCAATGGCAGGCAGGGCTACACTGGTTTCAACTCAGAGTGAATGTAACTGTATTTCAAAATGGTGCTACACCTCACTTGAGTGATCTTAGGAGACAGTTTTCTTAATGAGTTGAAGCAGTGGTGGCTGGAGATAAAATGTTTTGGGGTGGGGCCAATAAGAGACCAGACTCAGGTCACCTGCTTGCCAAAAGCTGAAGGATGCACATACACACTCATTTGGCCGGTGTCCCTCCCTTATGAAAAAAACAGTATGTGTTCACACAGACATGAATTAACCACATAAAACCAATATTTATCGAATGCAGACAGACTGATGTTCTGCCAGCCAAGCACATTGTAATAAACCATTTTAAATTCAGGATTATCTCACATTATACAATTAATTTCTGTCTAACATGTTTTTCACTGCGATTTTGCTTGGGGCGTCACCCCAGCGCCCTTTATTAACAGGCCACCACTGAGTTCAAGGTAATGGTATCAGTAGCTTGATGGTACGGTGGACTAAAATGAACAATAAAAGAGAGCACGATGTAGGCCGTGGCTACATCGTGATTAAGAAGTCCCTACCGCAGTTATCTTACCACATTATCCTCAGAGATGCTGCACAGTTTGCCCCAAAGACTATGTATACTAAAGACTTCTGCCAGTCAAGTGGCAAGCTTTTTGTTAAGCCCTCCTCAGTTCAGTTGGGAGTGGATATGATCGCTTAATTATGCACTAGAATCTCATCTAGACTAATGTTAGTAGAATCAGTGGTAGTATTTTAAACATACTGTATGCCTGAATATTGAACACTCTAAAAGAAATTTTCTGAAATCCCACTGACAAATTCACCTTCCCCTATGATGAATATTATAGAAAATCATGTAGTTAATGCTGTTATAATTTGCGTGGCCCCTTCAGGACATGAGCTCTAATTGTTGTGTTTTTTGACACAAGAGGAGAAAGTTCCCCGTCACAAAAGTAGTGAATTGAGGCAGCAACAGAAAAAAAAAAAAAAAAGTCAGAATTTGGTAGTTATGTGGCGTGACAGCATTGGCTGAGGCCTCGGAGAGAAACTGAAGATGTGAGAGATTCAAGACGGCACTACTGAGGCCTGAATGTTGAACTGACAAGTGATGAGTGTGGCGTCACTGCCAGATGAAAAACACGGATCTCCATCTCCATTTCTTTTCAGGACCATAAAACTGAAACTTTCAGAAAATGAAAATGTTTGTTTCATAAACTACCTTACAAAATAAACCCAAAACTGTGGTGTAATTAGACATATTTAGGACCCAAAATGACAACTCATGTTTAGGATACTTACTAATGTCGCATTTAGTATTTTAAGTTGACTTGCTTTCCAGTGGTGTTGGTTTATTTAGGAGTGTCCTGTTTATGTCCCACTGAGTTGGTAAACTATTGATTTATTCTATATTTCCATACAGCCTTTACCCTAATCAAGCTTTTTCTTGGCAGTTTATATTGAAATCTTGATAATCCATATGTGAGCAGTTATCTCTTATTGACACTCTGACTCGGCTGAGGGAAATCAATTCTTGGCTTTAAACCTGATGTTATATAGGCTACCCAAAGCTGTGTTTGTGAACTCCCAGCATCATTTCTGTGTCGTCAAATGGGTCAGAAAAGTTTGGGTCTGAACTGGGCTGCTGTCAGCTTGGATTTGCATCAGTCGCAATTGGCTGCAGCGGCTTCCGGGGGTCAAAACATACGAAAAAGATCAAAACATCGACGCTGACCGACTTCTCTGCTGTCCATCTGTGTTCTCAGTATGAATCAAACACCCATAGTTTTACAAAAAAAACAACACAAAATCCTTCTATTGATCCTCTGGCCTATCACCCTGTTCTACAACTGTGTTTGCTGAATCTAATTGAGGACAATGTCATCCATGGCTGGAGTTACCACTAACTGGATGAAATTAAACGCCTAAGCTACAGGCCTTGAGGAGGATGTTTTCAGGTCATGTTTGGACATGACAAAGACAAGAAGATTTATAAAACTGACCTTGTTCTCATAAAATTTTTTAGATGATAATAATATTCTTTTGAGTGTGGAAACAATAATGACTGCATTCAAAATCAAGGTTTGATGGGGAATTTACTGAAAAATCAATCCAGTTTTGACTGTTTCTGTTAGTCACTAGCAGAGGTTCCAGCTGACAGAAACACCTTTTCTTCCAGATGGGAAACTGACAATTATCTGCAACCACCGGACTTACCATCCAACCATTAGCCAGAAAGAAACAAAACTACCTCACTGAAGAATTAAAGGACGTAAATAATGAAAGCTCGGGGCTTCTGTGTGGAATCCCTTGGAAAAAAATCCTTTGGGGAACAGGCTTAACATTGTACAAAGGAAACTAACCATTCTGATCCATCAAAATGTAGGTGACCTTGTACAAGTAGCTACTCCTCTTCTTCCTGGGAAACCGAGTCTGGTCTCGTCTGAATTACTCCAATGTTAGAACCTGCCACTGTGCAGCGTATAATACCGTAGACTAGTTTAAATATCGGAATATGACAAAGTCTGTCTGGCTGCAGGTGAGGGGCAGAGGAGAGATGGGGCGGGGCTAAAGCAGCACATTCATAGATGCCCACAACCTGGATGAGGCAAAGGTGGATTTCTTACATGGAAAAAGAGATCTATGTCTAAATTTTCCCAAACATAAATTAGCTTTTCATGGTTCAATAAATGGTTAGGGCAGGACTTCCTGTGAGTACAATCATGGCAAGTCTTTAACTGAAATATTGGCATCATTAGTAGTTTTCTTACTAAGTGTACAAGAGCAAAAGTTTTTTGAAATGCACTGCCAGCATCTGTTGGACCATTGTGATAAGAGTAGGTATGATAACAAGTATATGTACCTCTCTACAGGACGGACTCAATGTAATCTGCAATAAGGTGAAAGAAATGTTTGTAATTGGTAAAAGGGGCTGGAAAAGATCCGCAAATTGAGGAAAAATAGAGTGAGGCTGCAAAATGGCTTTAGTTAGCAGGCAGGCTCATGTTACAGGAGCCAGTAGTGACAGGAATTGCTTGGACAAATCTTCTGCTCATGTTGGTGTCACCACCCTAATTTGTTCCCACGGCAACTGCGAGAGGTCAGGAGGTCAAAATAGGATGGGCGAATGAGGATCATCATTATTATTGCGGTCATAACTGCTGGCCCACAGCCATACTGAAGAACCAGGATGATGGGAACAAGAGTAGATGACAGTGTCCACTGGTCCAGAGGGCGCAATGATAAAGTCTGCAGCTTTACTGGTGGCTATATGAAGGTTGAATGTACAACAAAAAAAAAAATGGCAGAGTCTGAATAAGCTTTGAATGAAATATCTATGGCACTCTCTATGGTCTAAATTATATGTACAATTTTTCTAGTAATTTCGGGTACAAGGAGGTCGCGTTTGGTCCCTTAAATATTCAAAGTTGTGTTATCCATGAAACAGTTTACAGCGCCGTCCCCCACTGCTTAAAAAGCCAAGTGAAATTGCTGAGTGAGAGGCAGTCGATATGGTCCTTGTCTGGCGGACCCTCTGCCTATACCATCTCTCAATCCCATGTCCCATCGACTACTTCCACTTGATCGCCTCTGACCAAAGGCACCAGCGTTTTACTGCGGCAAACTGCTGTGCATCTGCTAAGGTCAAAAAAGATTGCAGATACCTGCAGTGATCCCAGAAGCCAAAACATCTACATGTCTCTCCTTTCAGACACTCGGTCCCGTTTAACTCACAGCAATCTAAAGTAATTGACCAATTCGTCTCTCCTGCCGCTAACAGGATCAGTTGGGATGTAACATAAACGTTCTGTATTCAACACAGTCCAGGTTAAGTAAAATTGTTTGGAAAAAAGCTTGAAGTTTAATTGTGTATCCTGGAGAGTTTCCTTTGTTGCTGCTTAAATTTTTGATTTGCTGCTTGTGACATTACTGAAGTTCACACATAAAGATTCAAACTTACTCAAAGCCTCTCAATTCATGTATCAGTCTGTAACCTTGTTAATGTCATTTATGTAGGTTAAATGTTTTATTAGTAATCTTGTTCCTTGTGTGTATCATTTATTTTTATGATAAGCAGTGATTTTTATCTGTAGTAACATTATTATTTGAAAAATAATAATTGGGCCAAATCCACAAAACGATTGTGCTGCTTTTGCGCTGGAAAACAGTGACAGTTAGAGGAAAAACAATTGGCGTGCAATCCACAAAGCACGCGCCTGGGTGATTTGCAGCTGAAATGGACACAAACTGTACCACCACGAAGGCAGTTTCCCAGGTGCGCCTGTTCCATGTGCGTGCATGTAAATTAGGTAATATTCAAAAATTCAGCGCAAAGTTGCGCCTTCCTCAAGCAACTAAGGCTCTGATTCACAGAGGCAAGCACAAATTGCCACAGGCAGTTAAAGTGGTGAAATTTAACACCAGTCCCCATAAATTTGTAATCTTTCTCTCTCTTTCTCTCTCTCTCTCTCCACTTACTTCAGTGACACACAGCTGGTGATGAGCCAGCATGCCAGGCATGCACAAGAAAGGATTTTTTTCAGCAATATGCTGCGATCTGTTTTACAACATTAGGGAATTGTTGAGCTTCTGTAAGCTATATACAGGACTAAGTTATGGTCTAAACCTCCTCTATATGATATAAATTGTCTTTTGATCTTTTTTGGGGGGGAGGGGGCTAAATAAAAGTGCCTTCACTATTCAGTAATGTCTTTGCAAGCATTGCACATTTTTGACCCATAAAAATTGTGTCTAAATACGTTTAATGGCATTAAATAATGTTAATAGAAACAGCCACGGTGGCTGTGTCTAAGAGATAAGCGGGTCATCCTATAAAAGCGAGTAAATCAATAAAACCAGAACAGAGCAATCAATACAACTTGACTTCTCTCCCTGAAATGTAAATCAGCAGCCTCATTAATAGATCACATTGGGCTCCATGCTGATCTAAAGACTCAAGACCTTTGACGTCTCTGCTTTAAGGCATTGAGGTCGGGACTTACTGTAAGATTCAGATCCAGAGACAGACAAAATCATGTGTTTCTGTCCTGATGCAGTCACATTTGTGTCATTTAAAGAGATGCATGTACTGTATATGTATACGGACAACTCAAAGCGCTTTAACCGTGCACCCACGCACACTGTCACACCTGCTGTGATCCTGGTGCAAAGCCACTACTTTATTGCCACATGGCCATGGCTGTGTTGCAATCAGAGACAAATATAACCAGCCAAACTGTGGGCGTGTTGATAAGGTGCTAAAATGGCGTAAACTGCGGGCGCAATCCATTCTTAGTGGATCTGGCCCTCCGTGTGTGTGTGTGTTGTATTGAGTGTGTTTTGGGCTTTTGGTTTAAGGAGAAGATGCAAAACCAGTTTCCCTCATATTTCATCTTCCCATTCGTCCAAGATATTAACTCAGTAAATGAACATTAACGCAGCAGCCTTTCGAGCTGGCCAACTCCTCAAAGGCACTTTAGGTTTGTCACATTCATTCATTCACACACATTCAAACTGTGTGTTTGAATGTGTGTGAATTTTATATTTTCAATTGATTTGCAGGTTCTTAAATAACTAATATATCCACAAATAAATTGCTCAATTAAGTTGTTTTTTTTTTTTTGTTTTTGTTGTTGTTTTGGAACATTCTCCTTCAAGTGTGATCTTAAAGACTGTCTAGTGAGCAAAGCAAAAATTCCAGCATAGAGCTACCAGAAGTAACTCTACATAAATCATGAACTTTGGTGAGGCTCTCTGGACTCGTCAAAAAGATGGCAGGATAGCTCAGGAAGCAGAAGTCCCTGTGACCCTGTGACCCCCCCCAAGCTTCACATCAAGCTGCCACAGGCATTATCTCTCCCAGAGTTAATATACAGGTGGCTTTTATAGGCTTCCCTCCGGGCCACACCCTAATGGGGCTTAATCATGGGGGTCAGCGAAACCAAAGTGGGAAATTAACACTAAACCTAATACTGGAATAAAATAACATTTTAACATTTTAATATTAACATCACAGGAAGGACAATAATTACCGTAGCCTTTCCCCGACAGAATAAATAAATTAGGCACTAACTCAGTGCCTAATCAGGTAGAACAGGAGACTGCTGAGCCCTCCTCTCTCCTCCCTCCTCCCTCCTCCCTCCTCCAATGACGCTGATGGTCAATGCAAAAAACATGGCATAAAGGATAGATACACATTATATAATTCATTGCCTCTGTCAAGACAGAAATGTACATTAACCTGGTAAAGGAATATTTGGGTTTTTGTTTGTTTGTTTACTGAAAAAATGACAACAAAACCAAATAACTGATAGCTGCACATCTCTGACTAACTCAGCACAGGTGGGCTGGCTGAGCCATGACACTGGTGCAGGGAATCTGGGCATGTGGGAGGGTATGAAAATGACCTTTTCACATCCAGCTGGATACAGAAACGCTGGACTCGGTGCTGTGATAAAGACAGACTAAACACCGATCTAGTAGAAAGAATGTTGGTTGCGAACCCTGTGTGGTAAAGGGAGACACTCAAAAAGGGGGGTGCAGATTTCAGAACACACTGGAGTGCTTTTCACTGAGTGAATGCCCCTCCTATCGGTGTCTGTCACTCTCTGTCTTTGTCTTGTTTGCCCTCTCCAGGGGTTCTTTGTGTTGTGCAGAATTGAGTTTCCACAGTTATTCCACTGGTACCCGAGGATAGCGAGTGGGGGGGGGACGATACATCCTCCTGTTTTAATGCTACAAAGGTTCAAACTAGGGATGTGAATATCCAGCATTTTCCTTAACCAATAGTTTTTAACCAAAAAAGAAAAAAAAAAAAGAAAACTCACAGCTTGATCTCCAGTTCAAAATGGCGCAGTGATATAAGTGACTCACCAGAAGGACCTGGTGCATGGACTCGGTTAGCAGAACCATGGCCTGAGACTGTGAAGTAACTGCAGTTAATCCAGTCTAGCAGTCACCTCTAAGAGTCACTTTTCGGTGTAGCCAAGACATCTTCCTTTTCTTCTTGTACCGCTGCTCGTCATGGCTAGTAATTGTAGTTTGAGTGTACAGCTGATAGCCTGGTTTAGTACGGTGAAGTACTAAATTACATGAAATCCTTGTTTATGAGCCTCATGTCCTTTTCCAACATAAAGCAAATCCTCAGAGTCACTAGCTTCTTTAAAGTTAGTTTAGAAGGAAAACCATCTACTTTACTTACCTATGCCTTCTTCTTCTGTTTACGATAGCAAGAACATTAGAAGGAAGCGACTGCCACCTGCTGGTATAACAGTTAATTGCAGTCCATGTGCGGCGTGACTGTTTCATTGCAATATTAACGGTTAATTAGATAATATATTTTTAATTGTTGTAATTCTTGACGGCAATCAAACGACTGAAGGGTAATTATTAGCATCCGTAGTTCGAACCTTTCTTTTCCCACAAAGAATCCAGCTTGGTGGCAGCATGACCCGCACGATGAATGAAAGGATCACCGGGAACCAATCAAAACATGGATCCTATTATTTTTCTTTAGCGTTTACACTCTGATATTTCATGATAAGTTGAAATCATTTTCTGTCCTTTTTTAAAGAACTAATAAATCATTAATCTAAAAAGTGCATATAATGTGTACATTCTATATCATTCCACACGATAAGAGTGAGATGTGAGATGAGTGGTGTTATTAGTGAATTCATGCATATTATCATGGCAATGAGTGTGTATGAAAGGGACAAGGTCATCTTTTGTTTGTGTCTGTAAATGTGACATATATTGTGTGAATGCAGGCATACATTATGGTTAAAACAAAGTCAACACGTCTCATTAAAATCGGAACTGAATAATTTGCTCACACCCACAGTCAGACAATGCTGCTAGTTCCAACTACCATTAAACGTGTGAAATAAACTCAGCACACATCAACACACAACATCTGTGCAGGTGAGAGAAGCCTGGGTATCAATGCTACATCTGTAGACATAACATTTACATTTAAAAAACAAATGAAAAGGTAGAGATTGATTTGTGTACTCCGGGATGAATGCTGATTTTCCCCTAAATGTAGCAACAATGACTCCACCAGAAAATTGCAACAGTGGGCAACTCAAATATTTATGGCGCACACCACTAATGGTCTTCAGCGGAAAGCACCACTGCACTTGAACAGGCACCCGCAGCTACAAACTACCAAAATAAGACTTCTCATTTACAGTCCATTTTTAATTAATCTTGTTAGCACAAACAAAACATTTCCACACTGTGCACAGGAAGACAGCAGAAGGAAGAGACAGAAGACGAGTCCTCTGAAGTTGTGTTTACTTGTCACCGTAATGTAGGTCAGAGCCCAGCGGAGGACCCATAGATTACATGAGTTGTGAATGGGTTGCATCTGTCTGCGCTCATTTAATCAGATCAATAGAAATGGTCCTTTTATACTGATTTGAGATCCGTCAGCCCCGCCTGGTTCCTCGCCGCCGCGCAGTCCATCAATTCGCAACATGACCCCGGGGACGTGCACAGCCTGAGCAGGCCAGATAATAGGCCCGCAGCCGTGCACGTTTGTGCACACGGCTCAGCAGCAAAACTGTGACAACCACAGTCGATTATGTGAGAACTTCGGGAAATGTGGGATGTCTTCCATTTCAATCATCGTTATGTCTGCGCATAAACGATTACAGACATTTATGGGCATAAACATCAGTTGTTTTCTCAGAACTGGCAGATGTGTCATGTTAGTGGGATAGGTAGTGCTGAATAAATAAGATTACAATTAAACAAAGCCTAACTAGTTTATTTTCTGACTATTTTTTTTTTTTTTTTTACAAAAAACAATTTAATTACTCTCTCCAGGGTTTTTATTGGCTTAGGTGGTGCCGCAGTGATGCTGCTCTCGCTTTATCTTCGCTGCCAGTTTAATACTCAAACCCCTTTGATACCAGTCGTCAGCATTAATCACCACCGGATTTTGGCATTTTTGGCATTGTCGCAACACTGACCCACTTGAAGCACTCTTTCACTTTTTAAATCCAGTTTATTGTGTGTGGTCATGAAAAGCAGCAGCCATCTGTCAGTGTGAAGTCATGACTCCATTTTTCACCAGTGATATTTAGAAGAGATAGTGGACAGTTTTATTTATTTTATATTTTGTGGAATTATTGGTATGATCTTTCTGTGGTTTGGTACATTTTTAAATTAAAGTCACCATTATATTGCTGTGGCAAATTAGACATGTTAGACCCAATGAAATAGTAAAAGGCAATGCATTTATTCACATTCATAATTTAAAAAGTGAAATAAGTAATGAAATTTCAGATGTAATCATCTCTAATGAAGGCTATATGGGTTGTCATTTCATCATGTTTAAGTTTAAAAAATTCATGCAACGGCATCCAGGAAAGCCCTTCGATAGCAAAAAGTATGTCAGTAACGGGATTCCGTTCAGCTGATAACCCCGATACCAAGCTGATCTCAGGTCTGTTATGACTGCTTGTTTTTCTGCTGCCTGTTTCCCCGGACAGATTTGATTTTGTGTCCTCTCGCATTTGAAGATTATGTTCAAACTGTATTGACATAACCTGAAAAAAACAAATAACTTGTGCCATTTGTCGGCTGCCAACACGGCTCATATCAATTTAATCCACATCTCCAAAAGCTCTTTTTAAACATTTTCGTTCCCACATGTAATTGACAATGGCTTTTAAAAATCTTCCTGAGTTGGTTTTTGTAATGATAAAACCTCCCGTGTTTCTGTCATCATCGCTTTTTATATTCAAATTAGCATTAATGACGATGCTTCAGAGACGGGTACATGCAAATAAATGTATTAAAACCTATATGCACATGAAAAATGTCCCTGTTCACTGACAGGAAATCAGCTAATAGAAGCACAATCGCACAGATGATTAGGTTTAATTAATAGGATTTACTGTATAATGTGTCAGTCAGGGGCTTTGGATGTGCTGGTTGCTGGATTTGTTACCTTCACACAGAGCTGTCGATTTGTCTCTATGCTAAACTAACATGCAAACATCGCACCCATCTTTCTCCTCAATAAACTCGCAGATATAAATCAAATGCTTATATTTCCACTGTTGAACTATTCCACCAACTGTGAGCAGCCTTTACAACTGTTCTGTCTTCTCAAGACGTGCTCTTCCGCTGACAGTAAACTCGTTTATGTCTCCTGACTGAATCACATTCAGGTGACTCATTGTTAGCTGGAAGAGCTCTCACTTCTCTGCAGCACTTTTCCAAATTTGCCTGAAGACTATGTGAAATAAGCAGCGAGCGCATCCCTTGCTTCTTTACAAGTCAATTATTTCCTCCGCTGCATCAGTCGAGCATGACCATAGCGAGGTTCCTCTCTGCTCTCCCATCTAAAAATTTAAAAACATTCAGGCATCATGGGGGTCCATTATAATGCAAAGTCAGGTTATTTCTTTTCATAGCTACAGCAAATAGTGTTGCAGCGTTCTCCTCAACAACTGAAGAACAGGCTTTTGTATGTACACACATCCATACTTCAAAACCCAAAAAATTGGCTCCTAACAGCCCAGGTCCCAAATAGATTTGAAGACAATGTTATTTCCACCCATTTGGAAGCAGGAATCCTCACTGTGAAGGTGTGTGCTGATGCATTTGGCTGGCTGGTTACACTGAAGAGTATGATAACAAAAAGGGATGATGTCTCTGCAGATCAATATAGAGATTGTGTGTAACCCAGATGAACTGTTTGTAGAGGAGAAATACAGGAAAAACACAGCATGTACAAACGTTAGTTTTATACAGTATTTGTACGGTAAATGAGTCAAAAATACACGTATCAATGTGGGCATCTACTTCAAGTTGCAATAATAAGAAAATAATAATAACTGAGCATGGTTATTTTATTTCCAATGTTTTGTGACAATAGCCTTGTCAAACTAAGTTTTGTTTTTTTTAAAAGTTTAGACCTTTATAGACTGAGAAATGGGGGTTATTTAAAAAAAAAAAAATAAATACATGAATCGTCCTTTGAATTGTTTAGGAAAATACAGTGATGCTGTTTGCTGTGCAGCTCCAGAAATGTTTTGAAGAGAAAGAAATTTCACCTCCATTGTCATGGAGAAGAAGAA
>KV751315.1:16250490-16261323 GCA_001698575.1 Mola mola | reverse complement strand
AACTTCTTTAATATTGGCGAGTTGCAATAACGTACACGCTATTTCGTGTCGCTCTTTCACTCAACAATACACAATATGACCCACCTTCCTCTTGTTTCGCAATCACATGTGTAAGTAGTGCGACATCAGAAAAACGCGACACGGATGTGTCCCTCTAATAAAGTCGACAAAGGAAACAACGGAGGACATGTCGGCTGTTTATCGCACAAAGTGCACAAGCTGTGTTTGAGACAGGGCTGCACGCCGTGAGAACAAAGCTCTCAACAACAGAAACACAAAAATATGTGTACTGTACCTATGCGGAACTGAGCTGTGCTGCTTTGTGGAAACATGGCTTTAAATACACACTGCACGTCTAGGGGCTATCAATAGTTTTACACAAATCTTCGGATCCGCTTTAAGAAAAATTGCTATTTCAGAAACGTAAGGCCCGTGAGAAAATAGAACATGACAGGAAAGCATCCCACTTATTCATGTGCCGTGATTGTCAGCGATGAGTCAGTCAAACAACCCTGTTCACGTGCAGACTTAAGTTTGGCTCTGCCACAACACACAGCTCGGTATCAATTACCCCACCAACACTGAACATCACAGACGTGCGTCTTCTCACTACACTCTCAGCTTCCCATCTGCTTTCTTAATGGAGGCCACACCAGTGTAATCGGGAATGCCATGGCTCATCTCACGACCGGTTCTTCCTGTCATGAGAGCTTTTCTGAGGGCAGTTACATCTCCCTCAAGAGCATGCATCAGTTTAATTAGATTGTGCCAACAATGTTCTCCCTCTAATTACACTCCTAACACCTGCTTGCCACTGCCGCGCCTTCGAAATCACTGCAAGAGTGTGGAGAAAAGGTGGGATATTCCCATTTGCGTACATGTGTTATTTTATTTCCTGGCCAGAATCAGCTGCGGCATGTTGCACCATTAGATTTGGAGAAACAGCCTTTTGAATCAAACTCTGTAAAAGCAGAGATTGCAGACCTTCAGAGGTTTTAAATCTCTGTTTAACGGGGCCTTAGCATGACTTTTTTCATTCAGGTAGCAGAAACACCATCTCAATGCCATTTTGTTCCATTTGTTAATGCTGCAAGTCTTTAAAGCCGTTCTAGCTTGACACGAGTTTGGTGAACATTCATTAAAATGAAGTGCTTTGGCCTCTGCAAATGTTTGTTCTTTTAAGGATAGAATTTTTCAACTTTCCACCTTCTTTTGTAAATTCCTGATTGCTTTTGTATTGAATTTTCTTCCCACTTTTATCTCAGCAAGTATACAGAAATCACGTGCTGTGCCTCAAAAGTTTAGATATTGCTCCCGAGGAGCAAGAGCATTGCCACCATCCGTGCACGCTGTCCTTACAATCATTAACGAAGATGTTTCACATCGTTACGTCGCCAACATTGAGGCGAGGCCATGCTGCTGTCAGCAGGCAGTACAGATATAAGCTTTTATTAACGCTGATAAAAATTCCATTTTCTGATCGGCGGGGGAATCTGAGAAGAGGCTTGCAGCTGCGTTGTTTAGAAAAAGAAGAATGTTGGGCAAAGAGAGCAGGAGGCACCAGAGTGGGAGAGACGGGGAGGCAATTTGAATGAGAGGGGGAGATGGGAGAAAGTATTTTATAGTGAAGCCAAACTGAAGCAAAACGAGTGTGGACAATAAGAGGACCAGATGGTGGTTGGGGAGAAATGGACTCTGAATTGGGAGTGCAAAGTGGAGGGGAAGAACTAACTACCACTGGAAACGACTGTGGTGTGGCGCAGCGGAGAGTTCGAACAGCATGGACGTACAAACCGGAGGAGGCCTGCACACCTCGGGACCTGTGCTGAATGCAGGTGGAGTGGTGCAGGGCTAGAGATGCTGCTGGAGGAGAAGGAGGAGAGCGTGTGAGGGTTGCAGGAGGGGGCAGGGGATATGTGGATGTTGCAGGAACAGGTGGGGAAACAGCAGGTGGTGAGGTGGTAAGTAAATAAATGTCCTGGTAAGAGCACAGACAGGCTGCGTCATGAAGTACCTTGATGATGCTAAATGACCCAAATGGTGATCTTTTTATGACAACATGACAATGAGTCAATTGTGTTATTTATAGTTCATTTTTACAAAAAGATCATCCCGTTTAAAATGTTAAAAAATGGCTAAAATATAGACAGTCATGTTCTCATGAATAGTCCAATAATGCCCTTGTAGTCTGTCCTATAGAGGTATACACTATATCACTGCTGTTATTTTTATTGTTATTCTGTGTTTATATTGTAAGATGCACTGCTTGTTCAGGGAAAACAGATGAAAATTAGCATTGTGCTACATCTGCAATACATTTGTTGTAGACTGTCCCTGTTTCAAATAAATAATTAAAATAAAAAATAAGGAGACGCGAATAGGGCTGTGGTTTTTCAGATGTTTGTTTTTAAATGTCTGCATTGTCACGCCCCATAGAAAGCACGCTACAATAGTTTACCGTATTCTGTTAAATGTGTTTCATTGTGAACAGCCCTTTAATCGTGAGCAGAGATCACCTGTCAATTCATCATGTTCCACCCCCATTTTTCCCCGTAATATTTAATAACTAGTTAAAACTAACCTGATCAGATATGAACTTCCTAAAAACAACAGAAACCAGTTTTTGGAAAAAATGTATTTGAGGTGTGCCCTGATAGCGTTGAAGGGGAGGGGTTTATGAGCTGTACTGCAGCCAACCACCAGGTGACATTAGATATATCTATTTTGGCTCGACTTGAAGCTCTTATCTCATCTATCTTTATATACACTCAATGTCTTGCTAGTTTGAAATACATCATAAAAATAATTTTGAGTAAACTTCATTTCCTTTGCAGTCCTTTATTTGTGTCCAGCATTTAAAAACACTATAATTCTTTTTTTTTTTTTTTTTTTTTTAATTGCTCTATTGTTATCCCTTATTCTCTGCATTATTCCACAAGCACCAGTAAGAAGTTGAATTAATCAATTTGAATTAGTATCTGATTCATAAAACAAATTACACTGTACGTTATGGGCTGTCATATAGCAAATATCCACATTCTGTGTTTCTGTGTAAATGACATGATTCGTCATATTAGCCTGTCACTTTTGATGTTGATAAACAACCTCTGAAACATTTGCGTACATTTTTGTAAGTTCTTTGATTACACTGAAAAACAGCCGACCATTGTTGTCATATTTGTCAAATGCAAAATGGTTCAGCTTGGCCTGACACATACTGTGGAATAAATATTCAGCTGTCATCTTGAGGTATCTGAACCTCATTATTTCCACGCGCGCTTGTCTGGGCCACCAAAAAAATAAAAAATAAACGCAGAGCGACTCAGCCTCAGACACTAATACACACGGCCGAGATAGAGAAATCAGTGCTCGAAGGATAAGAAAGCTTGTCCAGTTGGCCTCGGTACAAAGCGGGGGTCTGCCTGAATATCACCAGGAGCCACGCTCGCTTTGTAGCTGCCACAATGAAATCCCCGGCCAATCCTTGTACTTATCAAAGACCGTTTAAAGAAAAAGGATTGACACACATCCTGATTAGTCCCTCTGTCGTCTTCTTTTTGAGACTTGTCAGTGTTTATGGCAGGGCCACACGGAGAGATGTGAAGGGACATGGCAGCCATTTAAGACAGTTGTTAACTGTTGACATGATAAACATGAAGCCCAAATCCAAATGTCCTCATGAAATATGCATTTATCCAAAGGGATGCAGGGCATGTTTATCTGAAAGGCTGCGTGCTGTGACTGATAACACATAACAATTCACCCGTGGGCTTATTCTCGACTATAAAAGTGAAAGGAATGAGGGCAAAGCTGAATCTGCTTGCGTACTTCATCATTTTTATGTCATTTTTTTCAACAATACCTCCAGTTTTGGTTCTTTCCGTACAATTCCTGAGGACATTTGAAGAGACGGACCACAGGATGTCTTTGGACTCTGTCTAGACAAAAAATATGCTGATTTAAATTTTTATGGTCAGTTACAATGAAATCATTGGCAAGGCTTATTATCATTTTGAAAATTGCCCATTGCTTGTTTTTTTTAACAGCATTATAGTCTTGAAATTTTTTTTATGAGACTTGCTTATACATGATGGTGAGCTCGCAACATGATTTTTTCCTGGGGAAAATATCACTGCTAACCAGGCTCTCGTCATCGGGCATTTTCTATAGTCGTGAATGGTCTTACGGACCACTGACCCAAATTCCAGTTTTTATGGATTTCTAGTAGTGATGGTAGAGTTTAATAGCAGCTTGTTGAAAGGTATATTAGTAACATAGTATACTGTAGGTGATATTGGTAGCTGGTCTCAGCTTACATTATTATTTCATGCCTGACACATATGATAAATAAAATATATCATTTTTAATTATTTCCGGTAATGACAAAGCTTCAGTGTGTTTTTATTCCTCAAACGATATGAACGTGAAAGCCACTGTAAAACAAAAACAAAAACAATACTTACAATATCGTACAATTACAATAATACAAATTTAGAAGCTGTGCATGTTTTTGCTTACTTGACGTTAAATAGTTAAACTCAGATTAGAATTCAGTCGCGCTGAACCTCATTGGTTTTTTTCAGTAGAGCCTTTTAATGGTTTTCATCTTACTTATCAGACAGGCATTTCAATGTACATATAAACATCTATATGTCATCATCATCAGTTCCCATCTTATGTGGGATCCCTCAAGGGTCAATTCTTGGTCCGATTCCTTTTGATCTATGTATGTTACTACCAGGCCATCCACTAACCTCTTCTGTTGGTGTCTCGTACCACCATTATACAGGTGACACACAGCTTTATTTTTCAGCTAAACCTGGTGACCCGAGTAACACACAGGGAGATGTGAACAGAAAGAGTTGGAGGACTCGATGATTTTTACCAAATAAGCAATCCAGTAAAACCAAAATTCAAGTCATTGAGTTTTCCAAATGATCACATTAAACGTAAGGCTAAAAACCAAATGAAAATCAGCTCATTAGCTAGTATACCATCTGTCACGTTGACTAGGTTCTCAGTACTTAACTGATACATGGAACAGCTGGAGATCTCCAGTTTTAATTATAGATCTTCTTTTTTTTTTTTTTTTTTTCTTTCTCAAATGCTTGGGAAACCAATTAAAGCATGTGGTGCACTCCCATCACACTGATGCTGCGATACATGCTGGTGCATGTACTTACTTCAGCAATCCCTCACTGACCAGAAACTCTGAAACGCTGTCCTCATTTCTAATTTGAGTCAACACAGTGTTACTGCGTAATTGATGTGGGTAAATATACCGTGTCAGGATTCTGCATGAAGGCAATGTCTGTCTGTTAAATTATGTTCACGGGCCAAAATGTACTAACAGATTGTTTTTTTGTACGCAAATGAGTTGGAGATAAAAAATGATGGTCCTTTATTCCTTTTGAAGTATGAATCTTATCATCGAACCAAGTAAATATTTTTAAGCCAAGCCACAGCTGCATGAAAATTTCCTGTCTTCCCTTTTTCACCAAACCTATTAAAGCTTTAAAGGTGTCATATGCAACATGGTTGATTGTTCAATCTTATTCTTGGGTCGACAAATACTGACACTTTGAGTTGGTGGCTGGACTGACTGAGCGACCCAATCAGCTTCGCTATTTGATGACCGAGGAATAAGACCCAACAGCTCCCAAAAGGAATAGTTAGGGCAGATATGCAATTTCTTTAAAGAGTCTACAGTGTCCAAACCACATTTGGCTTTTTGCAAAAGTCAGTAAACTTACTACTTTCACTAATTAACATGTTATATCTAACTTGTTTAAAGGCGTATTTTATAAAGTATTGAACCCTTGCAGTGATGTTTAAATGATTTATTTTTAGGGCAATTTAAGGCTGGTGGCGGAGGTGAGCACTCTATTGAGTAGATATGAGATACAACGTAGCTTTTGAGGTGCTGTTAGGTGACCTTTCTGACTGAGGTTTTATATTTCAGACACAGACCTTAAGAATGTTATCATTGTTTTTATCCCATTGCAAGAAAGCAAATAGCAGCATTTCCAATATGTCACAATATTCCCTCAAGGTTTCGTTTGGCGTAGCTCGGTGCGCCAAACCCTGTTTGTTCAGGATTTGGGACAGGTCTTATTTTGGGTTAAAATAACCTCAATAGATCTCACAACTTCATTGTCAGATCAGAATGTCAACGGTTTTGTTTTTCAAACAGCGTTTTTCAAACTGAGTTCAGTTTGAAAAGCACAGCGGAGTGACGCAACCCGTGCCCATGTCTGATCAAAAAGCACTTTAATGTGATGTGCTGGAGGAACATTGTACTGTCATTTAAATTAAGGAACTTGTCAACTCTACGGGGTCTTAGTAAATTCAGGAACTTCAAAAAACAAATTATAAAAAAAATACTGTTCGCCTGTCTGTAAATCTGACTGGTGCACACACACAGGG
This sequence comes from Mola mola, assembly GCA_001698575.1. Classification (NCBI taxonomy): domain Eukaryota; kingdom Metazoa; phylum Chordata; class Actinopteri; order Tetraodontiformes; family Molidae; genus Mola; species Mola mola. The sequence goes on along the minus strand of KV751315.1, from coordinate 16,254,897 downwards.
AGTAAGCAAGCAGGTCTGTGTGTTTTACATAATCACACATTTTGAGGTGAATTACTAGGCCAGGGATCAGGAGCGGGAACAATAAATGGCAAGTGTCATGAAATAATTGGCAATCAATGCATTTCACATGCAAATCACGGAAACGGAATTCAATGAAAGATCAATGCTTGCTGTTGACCTGTGCTCTGCTCCACCTACACGGATGGTCACGGCTAGAGGAGCTGCAGATTCTTACAATGTAAATGTTGGCTGAAAAAAGATAGTCTTTATTTTCTATACTTGCTTATTCTCTGGCATCTCCATTGTCGCCAAGCTCTAAGTCTGCCTGTGGTGCTCATTTCTCTTTGCTTACCTCTGAGTAATGATCAGCCTTTAAGTAACTCCTCACAGAGGTGTCATCTGCACCATGAAGCAATGAAAGTCACAGCTATTTTGTTTTGGAAATCAGAAAAAAAAGTAGAATTGGCCGACACCTGAGATAACAGTGAAATCAGGGATGCGTTTGCAGCCGCAAGACTCACTTCAAACTTAAGAGGTTTCCTAATCTGGATAATTACTGTGAGAGTGTGGAGTGATCGGGCAATCAGGAGAGGGGCTCTTTAATTGGGTAACATTGACCACTGCTTCGTCATGGTGATGTTTAAAAAGCTGTGCTGATGACACCGAATTTAGCTCAGTTATATAAAGGATGTGTGCTATCACACTGAAGCCCATATTTTTAATTTAACATCGCTTAAAAATCACTCCTTTTCTCTGACAAGTTGTCAGTTATCAGCCGTCGTTGTCTCATAAGGTTTCACACCAGGGTTTTTGAAGAAAATCTCTCTTCCTGAGTCAAATCAGAACTAATTGTGCTGGACTCGTCATTCGAGATGCAATTAAAAGTTAAGTTTGAAACCAGCTTCATCTTTCATTCACTGATCACATTAAACAAACACTGCTTGCACCTGGACTGCAGGACTGATTGCTTTTATAACACGAAGCTGATCGAGAACCGGGCTTTGTTTGATCACTCCTCTCCCTCTCCAGTGCACCACTGTTACTTCCTGGGTGCATTCAAAAGCGGTTTGATCATGCGAAGTACAACACAACCCGATTTTTTTTTTTTACCCCCATGTTTCCTGGTCCGCTACGTTCTATTTGATGTGCAAGCCTTTTGAAATATTCAGCGCCAACTTTTTACCTACGTATCCCGCGTTAGGGAAGCTACTTTGAAGGCCGAGCTATGCAAGCTGCCAATTTCCTCACAGTGTAGGAAGTTATACAGCAAAGCTACCAAAGGGAGAGATCTAGTTTGGTTATCTGAAGCAATAGAGAAAGTAGGTCAAAAAGTATGTATGTTTGTAAAAAAAATATTTGTATTAGCAACTCGCAAATGCGACAAAATATAAGTCGCATAAAATGCCACCAAAATGGGTTTATTGCAAAAATCCTCGATAGATTATAAACAGAACAATATTGTGTATTGTTAATGGAAAGTACAAATACACAATCATTAGGAGACGCCCTCCAACACATAGTTGAGAATGTAGTACTGTAGTTAGAGGGATTACTCAGTTAGCCAGCTAGTATGAAGTTTGCTCACGAGGACTATACAGTGCTGCAGCACAGCAAATAAATCACCTTTTTTAACCACTGACAACACTCAAATTTATGTCAAATGTCTGGAAATATGGAGTGGATACCTGCAGTGAGAAGCCCGTATGTTTTTGACTGTAACTGCAAAGATTGAGGGTATGACGATACATCGTGAATCGCGATAATGGAATCGTGAAACCACAGTCAAACCATATTGTATTTGAAAACGTGTTTCTTCTACTCTGGTACCATTAAATATCATCAAGCTCAATATGGATACAACAGCTTATTTCACAAGAACTGGAGGGATGATTTACAATAAGAGTAGGGAAGTAACAAAAACACTCCCAAAAGGTAAATTACGGTGACAGTCATATCTTTCTGCAATGGTAAAACATCAGTACCATTTAACAAATATAATACTGTTCAATGAATTAATTAATAAGAAATTTGGTATATTAATGTATCATGATACATATCAAACCGTGTCCATCCATCCACCCATTTTCTACCGCTAATCCCACCGTTAGTAAAGATAATGTATAAAATGAATGTAAGTGGGCACTTTCCCTTCCCTGAGGTTTCATGCCAATCCGGTGCATTGATTGCACAACCTCATTCAATTGTCTGACCTTTGGCCACCACTTCCTAACTGGTGTCAATCAATTACAGATAGTCAACACTGGATTGACTAATTTACACACCTTGTTTCTACGCAGTCAGGATCAGTTCAGTTTGTTAGAAGGGACCTAACACACTGATCCAATACTGAAGGCGGAGCTAAAACAGCGGATGACTGAATGGTCGGTCGGGGAAACCAGAGTCTGTGCTTTGTTGTCGGATTTCACATTTCTCTTGTTTTCCAGCAGTGTTTAGTCTGCTGCCTGCAGCCCTGTCTTAAACAAAGCTTGTCTCCTTTTTGTAATAAATATCCTCAGAGAGGCAGACAGAGGGAGCAGCAGAAAGAGCAGAGGGAAATCTTAGTTTGTAGGGCTGTGTGGTACAGCCTTAAAATAATATCATTTTTATTAGACGTATGACAATGTTCGTAAATGCTAGGACTGGGAAACAAAAAGCAACTGCACAATATTTTTGACGTTATCCTTTAAAGTCCAACTGTAATAAAAAAAACTGTTTACTGTTTACTTCCAGTAAAACCACATGTCACATGGAGTTACATCGCCGTGTATGAGCCAGTTTTAACCAATAATGTCATGGCTTCCATCAATGTTTAACACTGAGCGGAGTTCAGCAGACCTTAGTTTACCAGCCATCTAGATTCATTCCAGCCTTATGTGGCAACCGTCTATCTTGCGATTGGTTCTTTCCCGTTTCAGTAGGAAATATCTCAGGACACAGCAGTTAGATACTGTCCAACGCGTGTTTCAGGTGGACTTTAATATCGATACTGTAACATTATTGGAAGGATGACTGTTGGTATTTTGAAAAATTAATAAAATTACAAAATAAGACAATGATATTTCTGATTAATAATAATAAGCAGTGTGGATGTAAAACCCTTAGATCACTCTAATAAGTTCAGAAAAATACATAATTTTAACGTAATGCAGCAAAGGCAACACTCACAGTATGCCATATCACGATATAACCATATCTAAAATCTCAGACCATATACATTCTCATATGCCGATAACAAACTATTGCATACTGTGTGTAACCCAGCTCTGTTAGCTTCTATCTCAGACTGAAAACGCCTACAGGTAGCACATTAGCAAGTCAATAACTGGCGGAGCTTCTGAATTCTAAAAAAAAATTACCCCCAAAACACTGCTAACAACTCTGCATGCATAATGGTACCATCTGCAAGTTTAAGGTTTCAGTACTACAAGGAAAATCACTGTGTTAGTAACACAGTGTTATTTAACCCTAACCCATCAGCAAATATGGTCTTTACACCCAGGTTATGGTGCAGGATTTTCCCCTGGCATACCTGGGTCTGGGTCAAGGATTTGCAGATGATACTAAAGTAATTTACTTATTCAGTAAACATCACTTATTCCACCCAAGCGCAAATACCATTGTAGGTTATGGATACCTGGATGCAAAAAGCATCTGCCTAGAAAATATAGCTAAATAAGAAAACACTTGCAAGGAATATTATATTTCAATCATTAAGTAATCTTGATTTTTATTTTTTTTGGACTACAACTATGCTACATGCACATTATTTTTCTTACCAAAATTGTTTCACCAGTTGATTGCACAAAAAAGAGTAATTTAAGTACTTGAATCACCAGGAAGCAGGTGCAAAATGTAGTTCACTCCTCAACACTGTGGGTGCAGATGTGGATGCAGCATGGCAGAAGCCTCCCTGGGATGCAGCTGCAGTGTGGATGTGCATGTGAGCTGGGAAAACCCCCCCCCCAAAAAACTCTGAACCTTTTATTTGATTAAACCTCTTCTTACACCTTCTTTTGTCGGCTCTTCAGGGCAGCGCGGGGCTGCTGGAGCCTATCGAAATGTAAGCCCTTCGCACCTCAGGTGGATTTGCCACACTGAAGAGGTGGTGGAGACACCTGCCATTTGAACTGGTGGCTGACGGAGGAAGATGTGGGAGAGGAGAAGGGAGGCACGGATGAGATGAAAGGCAAGGTGGATAACGGGTGGGCAGATAGGGTAAAAGGTATGGATAAAGAGGCAGGCAAAGAAAATGTGAAAGATGAGGGGTGGCAGAGAGAGAGAGGAAGATATACAAGTCAGTGGTAAAGAGTTAATGATGGGAAGAGAGGAGGAGGAGGAGGAGGGGAGCCTTGAGGGAGGGTTGTGTTAATGATCGAGTGGGGGAGAAGGAGCTGTAAGGATGTGAAC
>KV751315.1:16216296-16250443 GCA_001698575.1 Mola mola | reverse complement strand
GACGACGACTGGGACAATGAGAAAGACAGGGAGAGAATGAGTGAAGGAGTGTTCAGAGCTTTATAGAAGCTCAAGGGTGAGCACCGACACTAAAAAAACACATGCAGCAGTTGGTGCAATGAGGCTGAGCGCCACGCATGTGAGCGCAGACACACCTGAGAGAAATGATAAATGATAGCAATCTTACAATCAGGACCGAACCTAATGATTATCGCTATTATAGATTAATCTGCTGACTATGGTTTAACTGCTGGAGAGACCGTCCGTCAGGAAAGTGGACTCGCTCTGCAGCACAAGTATCACAAGCCACTTTGATCTGATTTTTGGCGAGCCTTCATTTTGAAGTTACGGTGGCCACCTTGTCGCAAACTTCATGTTTCACAGTGCAAATAATATGTTTTCTGAAAATTCCATCTCATTAAAGGCTCATTTGTGTGACTGGAAACTGGTCAGGATCTAAAATGAAAAGAGTAATCGTCCTTTGAAAACGATCCGAGGCGCGCTGTAGAGTGTGAAACAGACGAAATACTTTTTAATAGAAATTTTAATATTAATATTTTCCATGACAACTGGTATTTAAAATTACCAACGAGTGGTGACCAGCCAATTTCTTCAGGGTTATTGCCAGTATTTTAATTGCACATTAACTTGTGGCAACCTGTACATATATATATTTTAATGGCACCTGCCTAAGGAGTCCAGATGTAATTTAGCCACTATTCTAATTCTGGCATACTTACATTGATCATTACTGCTGATATGTTGATTATTGTGTACTGTCCTAGTTCAAAAAAATGAATAAAAACATCTAAATGGCAAATGGTATGAGGTCTAATCAATATTCTTTGATTGTAAAAGATATCAATGGAACTTTTTACACTAAATGTTTCTGATACAATGGCAATGCCGGCTCTCTGTTAGCTACATGAAAATGGAGGGCATAAAACCAAATGCAGCCAGCGGAGAGAATTTCCCTTTGTGGATAATACACTGTTGAAGGCCAAGTCTGACATTTGGGAGACGTTTGGCATGATCACATACGGTAAGAGCAATGTTGTCAGTGCCTTTGTTGCTTGTAAACAGAGCCTTAAAGTGCTAGCATTTGATGGCCACAAGTTAGGCATGTTGTCACCAAGGAAACGCATCTTTTCAAGAACACAAATCTCCAAGACTGTGTGTTTAACCTCAGTCCACTGGCCAGTTCACTGGACGTAAATGAATGGGCTTGCACAGGCTTAATTTAGACGTAATTGCAGTCAGATAACAGGTCAGTTCTCGTACTGAGCTTTACTGGTGTGGGCAGGCGCAGGTTTTCAAAACGATCCATGCAGGACTCTGGATCAAGGTGTGCAGACTGAATGTCAGTGTTTGCCAGTGTTTAAACCGTGGTTGGGGAGCTGAGAAGATGTGCTTCAGGACTAACCCCTTCACTTTCAGCAGCAGTAGTGGAACAGCACACAGTGGACTCCATCTAGGTCTTGAGAACCTAAACACACCTTAGCCTGTTGCAGTGCGTTTAAAACACCTCCAGAGTACGTGCTAACCATGAACCACTTCTTCACTTGCTTCTGCTAAACTTTCTGATACCTGGTTTATTTTCACCTCATGGACGTCAAGAATCACCCTGATCTAGAAAGAGCCACTAGTCTTATAATACCAGATGACAAAAACAGATCATGTACTGAAATAGTCTAAAGAGAAACAAAACTTCTCATCAAAGGGAGGGAAGAAAGGAGGAGGAAGAAGGCAAATGAAAGAGAAAACTTTAAAAAAAGATTATTTCTAAAGAACTTTTCACAAAAAAAAAAGGAGAAAAGTCTGTTTCATTGGGGTCAGGGCAGTTCATTGCTTTCTGTCGTTCAAAAGGTCTCATGTTGGAGTTCTTCAGATCCTCAAGCAGCATGACGTTTACTGCTTCATGGTTGCCGTGCCTGTTTCTTCATAGTGTAAAGCCACAGCGTTATCAACATTCTTTCTATGGATGGAATTTTGTTTCTGAAATGTCTCTGAAAGCATTTTACCAACAGTGACAACACTGCCAGAATCTTAGGTTACATCTGATCAGCGATGCAGACTTCGATCTGAGGCTGTGAGCAGCTCCTTCTCCTGATTTTTGGATAGACACACAAGGGGGTTTCTCTCGATATACAGTATCTGATTATGTTGTTGGCATACAAAAATGTAGTGCTGTGCTGGAAACGGCAAAATCAGCAGATATGACAGAATCTGCCGGATGCAGCAGAGCTTTAGGTCCACGCGACATAGAGGAAAGTAAAACATTGCTCACTTGCATACACTGCCCACACTGTAATGATAAAAATCTGGTTTGAGTGCCGCAGTGGCTTCAGGCTTAAATTTATCAACATAAATTGTTCCCCATCTCTTTTCTGACATCTCTCTACTGTGAACTGTAATGGAACAGTTAAAAACAAACAAACAAAGAAATATAACAAAAAATAAAAAAAAATAAGAAAAACTAACTTGGGTCTTATTTTTACAGCTTTGCCCATCAATTTAACGGTTATAACACTGTGCTCAGCATTTTCATTTTTTAAAAATGGGGAAACTGTGCCATTGGAGGGACACCCAAACAATCATGAGAAAGTGGGAAGAAAACATGAGCACATCCAAAATATTGTTCACAATCCGTCAACTCGAACCAGGAATTTTAAACCGTTTGCATCCACCATTTGAATTACAATTTTATACGTTGTGTTCATTTCAAAAATTATCAAAAAATGTCTGACTGCTTGTGTTCACTTGATCTGACCTGTATCAGAAAATAAGAATTGGTTAATCCGTTTTTTTTGTCAGTTGAGCACGAGTCTCCAATCCTCAATGACTCAACAAACGACTTGAATTACATTAAACATTAATGCAAACAACTATGGTATGGTTGGGGTTATGGACAGATTTGGGTGAGGTTGAACAGATATTATGGAAGAATTTTGGTGTTTTTAAGCCCCATTTCCTGAAATTTGAAGGTCGAAAATTTCACAATATTCATCTTTTATTGAAAAATACTCTACAATGGAGTACAATGGACCACAGACTTTGGTGCAGAGGGTTTTATCGTGAGTAGGTGAGGAGTTGAGGTTTCTCTGGGGGAGCAGGTCCAGTACGAGTGGCTGCTTGCAGTGCAGGTGAGCCGGTGTTTCTAGACTCAGAGGAAATTGAGGTGAGCAGAAAGCCACTGGTGAAAACACACAGAGTCGTAAGAATGACACGGAGCGTAATTCTCAGAAAGCTGGCCAGAGCGACGAATACCACGTGAATGACTGAAGGGACCGGGTTTAAATGCAGGGACTGATGAGTCAATCGGTCTGAGTAATTTTCAACAATAGGTGTATTTTGTTTTGGTTTTAGACCCTTAAGGTTGGGGAAATAGGCTCTGGTTGAAAAAAACCATAAGTTCCCTTTAATTGCATGACTTGTTACAAGACTCAAAATGGCACCCCCTGCATAAAGGTCAACAAAGCTTTACTTTTCACTTGACTGTGTAAAGGGCAAACTCATTTCTGTCCTGGTGTGTGGAAACAGCTGCCACGACCGCTGCTCTTTGGATCCCGGCCTTGAGTTTGAACAGAAGCTGTGGCAGATTTGTGTTGGAGGATTGTGGGATTTGGAGCATCTGCTAATGTAAATGACGGCTGGTTAACAACCCTCTGATGGAGCGAACCGCCCCCCCACCCCCAGCCTCTTTGTCTCTTCTCTTCAGATTTCTTACCTTGTTAACAGAGCCTGATCATTTTCATCACAGTGCTCCTCCGTCTCTCTCCACTCTTACAGTGCGCCTAGGCAGTGGCTGCCGCTGCAGTTTGTCATGCTGCTCTCTTAGGGAACTCTGTGCCCCCTTCCCTGCCACTCTGCTTTCTTTCCTCCCCATCTCTCTCTTTCCATTAATAATTTGTTATGCCACTCTTTCTCTGCAGGGGAATTCTCATTGGTCTCCACTTCTCTCTCCGCCAGCTCTGATTTGTCATGCTGCCGCTGTTCCCTCGTACACGTCTCATTGTTCACTGTCTGCTGAGCTTTCTATTACCCCCTTTCTCTCTCTCTCTCTCTCTCTCTCCTTTACCACCCTCCCCATGTCGTTTGATCTCATACTTTAGCTGTCAGAGATTAGTTTCTCATCACTACAGCTAAGCGACTGAGGTGCGTTTCATCTGTAACACCTTTATCAGCAGGGGAACACAATCGGTGTGAAGCCCTCAGAGGCTGCACAAGGCCATCAGCATTAGTTTTGTCCATATTTTTCATTCAGGAGGAATTATTTAGTCAGTGTTAGACACACAGCATAGGTATTGCCATTACGGTTTGTCATTAGCATCACCTGAACGCACCCAAGGCACATTAGGGCGGCAAATGGGAATATGGGGCCATTATTGGAAAAGAGAAAAGGCACATGTTTTGAAGTATAGCACACCCGTTAACAGTTGGATGGGATTGTGTGTGTGTGTGTTTGTGTGAGAAAGAGCACTGGGTGCAAGGACAAATTTATAGGAATAGCAACTCATGACAAAGGAAGTTTGAGCCACCAAATTGGGTCTCTAATGAATTAGGAGGAGGTGTCAGATTTAAAAGATGTGTTACAGTTGTCTCTTGTGAATTATTGAATGAGTAATTAGCTTTGCTCAAACTGTAAACTCAATTCACGTGTTCCCGTGTTATCCTGTGATCAAATCACGGTCGAGACGCTGGACCAGGCTTAAGAAAGGAGAAGAAACTACAATATCTCACATTACTTAACAAAGATGCAGCTATGAGCCATGAGAGTCTTCCGTGGCAATACTGGAAATATTGCTACACTGTTATATTCTTACAGAAAAGGTGTCAAAGCAAAAGTCATTTGCGCACCAAGTGAAACAGGTGCTGCTGGGAGCCAGCTGATGCCGCACTCGTACGAGCAGAGTGAGAAGAAGGGGAATATCTAGCACCTATCAAACATTACTACTAGAAGGTTATATGATCACACTGCAGCAACACCAGAGAGATTTATGTAGCAGTCAAGTGAGACAAACAGTGCGGCTGATTCTGTTTCACTCTGCCCTCTCTCTCACTCACTCTGAATGTAGCTCGGCAGGTTGATACAGATACAGTATGTGACAGTATTGCAGCCCTATGAAACTCTGCCATGACTGTGAATTACATTTCAAAAGCTGACTTCCTGAAACAAGGCACTCCATGCATCTTTAACAACATTCACCTGCTTCCCACCTGCAAACGTCCACTTTAAGCGGAGAGAACCGCAATACACTGATTGCTTTGCATCCTTGAATTATTCCAGCAGAGTCTTTCAGAGTCAAAATCGAAGATGACATAAAGCACACACACATATATATATATATATATAGTAGAGCCCGACCGAGGATAGTAGAGCCCGACCGAGGATCATGTCTGTGGATATGTGCCATTATGATTCATTTTGTTAATTGTTCATTTTGTCTGTATCGAGTGAACTCTTTGACTCGGTTTTATTCATATAAACCATACTGGCATCATGTTTTCTCTATTTTCTCCTTAAATTTTCTATAATTTATATGTTTGATTTATTCAAGTTTAATATCTTTTTGTACATTTTTGTTAATTTGGACCATAAAGGCTTTTCTTTAACGGTAAAAGAAACCTTGTCTCCATTATAAATCTTTTAAAGCCAATATATCTTTTTTGGGTTTTATAAATGCCGTAATATTGATAAATCTTTATCGATCACACTCTTACATCTTCAACACATCATAGTTCACAGTCATTTTAGAGAAATATTGGGATATCTGATGCCATGAAGCCTTAAAATCATCAATTTAATTTCAAAATCTGCGCTAAAATTTACAGGAAGCCAGAGCAGTGACTCGTGGTCAGATTTCTTTTTGGGTTTTTTTGTGGTTAAGAACCTGGCAGCTACATTTTGAAGTAGTTACAGTCACTTCAGCTGTGCTTCTAGGGATTTCTGTGAGGAGCGTATCACAGCTGTCCAGCTGACTAAATATAACAGCATCAGGGAGTGGAAATTGTCTTTGTTCATGTCCGGATGAACACGTCAGTAAATGGAAGTGCAGGAAGCAAAGTAGTTGAACGTACTGTATTGAAAAAAAAGAGAATCATTCTGGGTCTTTTTGGTCTCTGCTGTGTGAGGAGTGTGAATAATCCGCCATGCCTGTGCCTTCTGACAGCCAATTAACCATTAGAGTGAGCACACCTTATCTGAGATGTGTGACTCAGATGCACTGAAAATATGACACTTGTTGAATTATAGCCTGTTTTGCTGTCTCTCTCTCTCTGTCTCTGTCTCTCAAGGTGAAATATTGTTTTGTCAGTAGTTTGAGTGTAGATACTTGTATGAGCCTCACTTGAGAGTTTTTCTTTTCTTTTTGTAACACTCACATGGATCATTGTTGAAGAAGACACTCACGAGCAATACTTGTTGCTGTAAACAAGAAAACGAACAGTGTGTTGTGAACTAAACATGGTCCATTGGGTCTCGGGGCTGCATTCAGAAATCAGCCGCATCCAAGGCTAAAAGACAAAGCTGGTCCACAGCACAGCCGAAACAAGTAAATGGGTGAGGTAAAGGCCGAGGTAAAGGCCAAGGTACATGAGGGCATTTTATAGCAACTGGTGCACCTTAAAGTACGAACACTGCTGCCCCTTTACTGTTCTTAGACCTCAAACAAATGACATCCCACCAGTGGAACAGTCGAGTCCAAGAACTGCTTCAGAGACACTTTTCAGGCTTTTTCCATCAAGGTCTAAACATCAGTGAACGTTTCAGAATGTTTTTCGTTCTTCACTCTTTCTGAAGGACATTTTGTTTGCAGTCATGACAAATGTGGTGTGAAGGCAAGAAGGACACGGAGGACTCACGTGTTTTTATAATTTCACCCTCATTCTCTAAATGTTATGCCATAGCTGTCCATGTCATTTTACATTACGTGGAGAGAGAGAGGCGCAGTAGCTCGCAGCAGCGGTTTCAGGGTGGATTAATCAGCCAAACCCAAATGTTAAACGTGACATTTCCCCATCGCAGTCACTTAAAAGAGTCGTTCTGTGGCACATGTTTATTTTTTATGGAACGTGCCCCCGCTGCCTGCCACAGTGAAGCTACGTGATACTTGAGTTGAAGAAAATATTTTGTGTTTATCTATGGAATTTAACACGCCTCAAGTCTTACCTAAAATAATGGAGAAGGGGCTTAGGTCCTATACTGGAGCCAGCCACCAGGGGGCGATGAAGATGCTTTGGTTTCACTTTTGGGGAGTTCTCACGCTGTCCAGTTGTCAAAGTTAACCCTAACTGAAGTAAGGCTTTCCAGTCAAGTGAAGGAGTAGCTAAACAACGTACCTGATATAAAATGTGTGCTGCTAACACACACTATGTTGCCCACAGTCCAGTCAACACATTTAACTGCTTGCAGCCAGAAACACCACCTGTTGCTTTGAAATGGTCGTAATGCTCTTGGAGTCCTGTAGAACTTGAATCCACCAGCGGACTATAGATTTTCAGCCTGCGCACTCATCAGTATGACTGGAAGAGACCTCTGCTTCAATTGCCAAGTACACCTGCAGCTCTTTGATGAATTTATGTAAAGAAAAAAAAGGGGGGGTGGGGGGGTGTACACTTTCTTTATACCTACATTTTGTCATATGCTGCATATTTGACTTTTCTGGCTTTCAGATATGTGGAACTGTAAAGTGTTCAACTGCCTTTGTGTACATTCATGAAGGCTAAAATGACATCACATCACCAGAATTTTGCAGGTTTCTACGCTTGTTACTCTACACGGACAATACGTCTTGCCAGTCATAAATAAAGCACTGCAGGTGATAAAACTGCACTGTTTTCCTGCTTCATAATTTTAGTTACCCTCAAGGCAAGTGGAGTCTTTTCTCCTAATTAGACTGTCACTGTTTCATGTTTGTGTGACTGGTTGTTATTGTTGATGCAATGCATCTTCTCGGCTATGTTATCGTGTTTGCACCTGGCAAAGGGCCTCAAGCACACAGGACCTTCCATTATGATCAGACCACACTCGATGGGCTCGGGGACTGAGGCAAATTTACTTCAATATGATTCCACCTTCATGAATTCAAGTAGGGCTGCTCGGAAATTGAGGAAATTTCCAAAACGAGCGCCTTGATGGCTTTGAGAGTGAGTCACAAATTTAGGACATGTGACAGCAGTCGCTTCACCTGCGGCATTTTCAGATTTGTCCCTCTAGAGTATTAAACAATAAGTGATTATGCATGGCTTAACACAAGCAACAATCATCGAGACGCTGTGCTGGTGGCAACTCTTTGCCCAGCTGATGCCAAGATTTGCAGGGAGAACGTGCACATGCATGATTTATTGGGGCAGCTTTAGCACCTGACATTAGGGAAATAAGCTGAAGCGTATTATCTGTGTGTGAGCCGGTGACTCCACCCTGACTTTGCCCTGGGACTGGATGACTGCTGTCACCATGTCTGTGAAACCAGGCGCCACTGCAACAAATCAGTCTCCTCCCAATCCCAGTCGATATAATGAGACCTGCAGGCAGCTCGAGGTGCGTCTTCCTGGTAGAGGAATGGAGGGAGGGAATCCTCTGAAGGCTACGAGATTTATTGATTAACCTTTGCAGTGTCTCTCCCACCTCTCCCCTTCTTCCTCTCTCTGCCAGTTTATTTATAGGGGGTGTGTTTTGCTCTGCAGTGTGTTCCAGACTCCCAGTGACCTGCCTTCTCTTAAGACATCATTCCAGAGGTTTATCGAGTGCACTCAAGGCATTATAATGGAATGAAGCATGAAGGCAATTAGATGTTGCATCAAGCAGGAAACCCCCCTCCCCTTAAGGTCTTTATAAATGCGCCGTTGTGTCTGCCGCAGCTGCGCTTTGAACGTTAAAATGTAAATGCAGCATGCACCATATCCGCCGCTTTGATAGGCATGTAAAAAAAGAAATCAAAGCGTAGAAATGTACATGATTGCGTTTGTGCTGGTTTTATAATGATGTGTTTGGAATATGAATGGATGGGAGTGCGCGAGGGCAGCAGGGGTGGACAAGGGTGCGGGGGCAGACGCTCACATTCACCGGAGGCTTCAGGCCTTTTATACCTTGACGTGTTGTTGCCGGTGGTTTCCCATGAAACAGGCCTACCGTATGGGTTCTCGCTCTTGATTCTTATCCTCATCAGCAGTGCAAGCTAAAGACAGCCCCCCTCCTTCCCAACAAAAACAAACAAATAAACAGCATCAATCATTGCAAAAAAATATCCAAAATGCCATATGTTCAGGTTCAAGTGGCAAAGCCCAGCAGTAATTTGAATCGAGAGTTATTGAGAGAGCCAAAACAACTGGAGAATACTGTTTGTTTACTGTTTTCTAAGGGCCGTAAATATAGGTTTGATAATGATGAATGAAAAAATTCCATTTAATGAACATAAAGGTGCAACTTGTAATTAAAACTTCAAGCAGTGTTGCACCCGCGCCGTTATAACCACATAAATTCACTTCTAAACTTTACTTCAACTAAATGTCCTGAAGTGTGTTCATTTTTGGCAAACTTGTGATATTTGTTGCTTATTAGAATGGAGGATGATGAAAACTCAATATAGAGCTTAATTTGAACCTTACAAAATGACCATTGAACTTTGTAGTTATTTGCATCTACACCAAATTTCCAAATAATTTATTTGATTGCCTAAACTAAACCTTAACTACAGTGTCCTAATACCTAAAACATGTACTTTTGTAGTACATTTAGAAGCAGAGGAAAAGGCTTATGTGTTGTCCATTAAGGACATTTACAAACATTTTGTTGATAACCAACTTTCATAAAGCCAGGAGAGAGTAGCATTTTTCCTGGAACCGGATGATGGATCTTTGGCTGTGACACGTTTATTCTCCCCTACTGAGCTTGAAAAATGCTGCAGTATAAGGAGGATTAACATCTGATCCGGGCGCGCTGAGGAGATATCATGAGTGGGTCCTTGTATCTGCCTAGAGAGATGCCTGGCTTCCATCTATCTAAACCCTGTATGTTTAGATATTGCTTATTCTCTGTTTACGCAACAATTGCTGGATTTAGATCATTCCCTCAGGCCGAACGAGTCTTTTAATGTGTCCTGGTTTTGATTGAACGGAAAGATTGTGGCAGGATGCTGCACGTCACCGCAGAGGTGGAACACCAATACGTGTGCTTGTGCTTGGTGAGAATAAAAACACACCTGAGGTGTGTCTCTTTTATCCCACCGCACCCGTCGTATAGATTCGACGATCTTAGGTTTCCGAGTGTGTCTTTTTGCAGGTCTGAGTTGATAATTGAATCAGGATGCTGTGAGCACCAGCAGAGCGACTGGGGTTAAAAATCTGTGTAGTTAATTATGTAGAAAATGGCGCCATGAATATTCTTCAAATGCAAATATGTTCCTCTCAGGACAAATGTGTCGGTATAGATTTTGGATGGGGGGGAAGACATCTGCAGCGCTCTCATGTTTACCATGCTTCCTTCCTGTCTGTATTTAGTAATGGTATCTAAATGTGGTTTGAGAGCTGAGATTTCATTCGAATGATCAACATGAACTCACACACATAATGATCGCCAGCATACCTGTTTTGATTTGCATACTGGAGGAAACAGAAATGAACAAAACCAGCCGGATTTCTAGCAATAGTCCTGGTTGCTTGTGAACACTGATGTAATTAAGGTGTCTGTCAAACTCTGTCTAAGCTTCAATGGGAGCTTGGCTGAAATTAAAACACAAAAAATGCTAAACAGAAAGAGAGGAGGTGTGTATGTGTGTGTATGTGGGGGGGGGGATTAGAGCAGCTTCGAATGAATTGCTGTGATTCAAGATTACGAGATCATTTGCTGCACATTTTGCTCTCCTTCCACTATTCTGCTGATCAGACCAAACTGTCTGACTTCCAGGACTTCTTCCTCCTCCAAGAGGAGAACAACTGATTCTCAGTTTGAGCAGGAGCTGTCAGGGTTTTATGGGGGGGAGGAAATTAAGTAGGTCGGCGTATGAGTCAAGGTATTTTCTGCAGTTGCGAAGTGGCTGAAATATTACGATTTGAGAGTGAGAGTGCCTGAGCTCGGTTTCATGAGATGTGGAAATCTCAGTCAGGGGGATGCTGGGATGCCGGAGGCAGCTTTCAGCGTTAACAAACAATAAATACTGTGTGTGTTTGTGTGTGTTTGCATGGTGGCAGGAAGCCAGACGAAGAAGAACCGCAAAACACAAACTCTTGTACTGCACTCTGGTACATTTTGGAGATTTGTGGCTAATAAAATATTAAACGTACTTGACTATAGTTGTTCCAGTTATTGTTATTAGTTTCTTTGACAAAAATAAGGCAAGAAAATACAACACACTGTTAAAGAAAATACAGTGTTCTTGTTTGGACTGCTTGTCATGTTGGCTGTCCAATTTTCAGCACTCCCAATGAAGAGACTTTTAAAAAGAGTTACATTGTCCAGTATTCCACAGCACAGGCATATATGAGAGAGAACAGTCCTAAATATAAATCCAAATTTGTGTCTTTCTTTCTGAGGAATGTACACACTTGCTCCGGCACAGTGAATATTCCAACAAAAGAGATTGTGAATGTCGATGGATTAGTTGATTCAATCTGGTGCAAAAACAGTGGAAAGTCAACAATTCAGTTACACTCAGTCTGACTTCATAGAAACCAAGTAATAAACTCCAATTGGGTGGAAGGCCTGCATGTTTCTTCTCTTTTCCACAGTCAAGTGAGACTAATAATAATCTGACCGCCATGACTGACACTCATAATTGCTGGTTGTCGTGGTGTCTCTGTGGTTGACCTCGACGCCTGGAAGCAGCGAGGATTTGAGTTTGATTTCTCACAATCTTCTTCGGGGTGAAGGTCATCAGCTAGATTGGTGAGCATTTGTTAAGCGTGCTGTCAGATGTAACATCGGCTTGAAGAGGGTTCAGACCGTAGCCCCGTTTCTTTTCACTGGCTCTCCCTGACTGTTTCAGTGTTGCTGTACGTTCGCTGCAAATCTAAAAATATCCTTTATCCGTTTTAAATGTTTATCACTGATTGAAATTATGATTAAAATTGAGATACTTCAGAAGTAACCAAAGCCCCTAAAATCTAACACAAGCCACTACGCCGGGGTAAAAATCTGAAGTTATCCGGACAAACAGGGTCACAAGTCTGATCTCTAACACAAGCCACTACGCCGGGGTAAAATACGAAAACTAAAATCTGAAGTTATCCGGACAAACAGGGTCACAAGTCTGATCACTCATTTACATTTTGGTCAGCGTGAAAACAGTATTCAAGACCTTGAATTCATATGTCAATCAAATTTTGTGGGTATAGCCAAAAATTGCAAACTACAATTGGTCTCAGTGGGCTTTTACAAACTGTACAAACGTGGCACCCTCTTACAAAGCCCTGAACAGGGAAAAATAAGACGCCTCAGAAGAACCTGAGGCAGCACAGCGCAAAACCTACTGTGCTGGATTTTAGAGCAGCCAGAGTAATTTATTTTATTATTTCTGTGTTGTATTTCAATAATGGATATGGAACAACTCTTTTTGTGTAGGTTGATAATTGTTAAGTAAGCACTGCATTCAAAAGGTTCCTTAAAAGGCCAGGCGGCTTCCTAAGACGGAGCCATACTGTGCAATATAACCCAATACAAACAGAATCTAAGTTTGTATGACTAAAGGGGTCCTGATTAATGATTGATCTGATTGGTGCATGAAAGCACGTCACAACTTTACATGGCAACCGAACCTCGCCCCACTTCAAACCAGTGAGAAAAACAGTAACAGGAAGATGAAAATCTCGGAGGTGGTATTATCAAAAATGCCCCAACCTTGGCAATAAAAAAGAGTTTGTGTTTATGTCACTTTTAGTAAAACGCTAATTGGTGAAATGGGTTTTCTGAGGCTCTTTTAGGTTCAAGGTGAGGCTGCGAGGTTTGTTTACTCTTTGTTTACGGATCAACACAACAAAAAGTAAAGTAAAGATCACACGGTTGCAAAGGGCTTTGGGCAAATATTCAGGCAAGATAAATGTATAATCAATTATTAAAGCACAGGGGTAAAATACAGACATACTCAATGCCTTTTATTTTCCTTTGTGAAGGAATGAAATCAGCTTTCGTTCTTGTACTGCACTTTGTGGACTCGGCCTTGTCTGCTTCTAAATTCCATTATACGCACAATGGGAAAATACCCTAATGGTGTCTAAAAATGAACACTGTAACAGCAGGGGCTGGCAAACATCATTTCACATTGTCCCGCCGACAAACAGCTCTGGAACAAATTGATCTTGGCTGAGTCTGTAACTCTTAACGTGTATTTTCTTTTATTGGGACATTTTTTTTTTTTCGTTTTCAAGAGTTTATTTTTCATGCACTCCTAAAAGAAGTGAATTCTCTTCATCATTGAACACTTCATTAATAGTGTCTCTGCAAATCCTGTTAAGGTTTAGAACCCCAATTGCATTATATTTTCAGTTGTAGACCCATTTAACTCAAGGCTTTATATTATCAGTGTAATATTAGTGAGTGAGTGTACGTGTGACCGGTTATTGCTCTTCATGAAAAGGGGCCACAATAAATGGTAGTTTTTTGGTGGCAGTTGTGGCTCAAGAGGTTAAGAGAAAGGAGGATTGGTGGTGAGATCTCTGACCAGTAGTCATTAGTCAATAGAGCTGGGCAATATGGACAAAATCTTCTGTTACGACATGGACGATATCTAATGATGATATAAAATGGTATCACAATTCACTACATTAGCTGTAAATTTCATTTAAGAAATATACATTTTTAAAATTATAAAGTAATCAATTTTATTTTTAATCAGTAATTATACATTAATTATACAGTAATTATATTGCCTATACAAAATAACCAAGCCCCTCATGACAACTTACAATATTGTTTTTTCTTAATCCTGTGAATCAAAGACTAACTAAACCCCAAAATCACAGTTTTCAGCTGAAAAAAAAATATATTTGGGGGTTTAGTAGTGTTGTTATTTGAGTTCGGGTCCAAATCGTGACAATATAAACTATTTGAATTCTTCATACAATATATTTGGGGGTTTAGTAGTGTTGTTATTTGAGTTTGGGTCCAAATCGTGACAATATAAACTATTTGAATTCTTCATATTGTGTCATAGATATGCATAACGACTGTCCTCTACTCGTTGTAACCTGCTTTTGCAGTATTTTTTTTGTTACATGAGCAGATCTTTGAGGGAAGTCGACCCCCCACCCCCCTCCCACAGCTACTCTGCAGTATGTTTGCAAAGTTCTGTTTTCTTATCGGTGTCAAGACATTTTGGATTCAAAGTTTGATCAAACGACAGAAGTACTTCCTGCTTTAGGTACAAGTTTGCGTTTGTCTGATCTTGGTCCTGTCTCGGATTGTTGGAGGAATTTTGTGCGTCTAGCTTCTCCATGTCCGTGTGTTGTTATTCGAGACCATGTGTTGGGAACTTAAAGTGGGAGATGGTGCTGTGGTTATATAAATGATAGAGGAAAATACCTATTAATAGATTTTTTTTCTCATCACGTGATATATAACATCATATCACCCAGCCCTAGTAGTCAGCATGTCCAAGTTTCCTTAAGCAGATACTAAACCCAGAGCAGTGACATTTGGTTGAGTTTAGGTGGAAAAACATGTGGTTAGTGTTGGGAAATGATTAGTGATGCTTGGTTTTGATGGGACAGGAACTCTGGTTTTCTGGACTTAAGTGGTTTAAGTGAATTTAAGCTGGGTTACATCGTCTATTCAACTTGTCTGAAACTGACACCAAAAGTTCAGCCCTCTGCACCTGAAAGAGGCTCAAAGGGTGACGACTAAGCTTTTGATAACTCAACAGCTCTGCACGTGAACTGGAGCTGCTGGGAATGTGCGAAAATAACAAGCATTGTTGGGATATTGGTAAGATTTGAAAGGTGCTACGTGAATGCAAGAGACAATTAACAGCTCTCTCTGTGTCCTGAGCAGAAGAAAAAGGTTTGTTGGTTCGATGAGGCAGCCAGGGGCGGGAAAGACTCAGTCAAACTTGATACTGTCAGAAGAATGCTCAGAACACAAACCATCACCGGGTAAACGAATGTGACAGCACAGCACTTTGATGGGGTAAATATATGGTGTAAATTCAAAATGGCTGCATTTTGAAATTAAAACATAAAACGGCTAAGAAAACTCCACTCTTGGTGGCAACAGGAAGTACGACCCAAACGGACAGAGAGAGATATTTTTTGCACTAGTTCTCTGAACAGGGCTGTCAGGAAGTCACCAGAGTAAACATCAACAACCTGGCCACCAAGGACGGTGGACAGTCTTTAAAATTTAACTACAAGAACAACAAGGTGAAAATGAGTGCATCGCTGCTCAACGGTGTTGCTCAAGCGTGTTCTGCTGCACCCGTAAACACACCCAGCAGCAATGTTCTGGTGCACTCTGGAGGGTATTTCCAGATTACTGCAGCAGGGTGAGGGTTGAAACTCACAACAGCATAAAGGAACTCCCCATAAAGTAACCTGGGTGACCTCTAACAGCACCTAACTGCACCATGGTTACTGCGGTAATCCAAACACTGAACGAAGGTCCAAAAGTGGACTGATTTATCTAAGATCACACATGCTGCTTTTATGTACAAAAACTGTAATTTTAATCACAGAATCAGATATTTTCCTCAGCAGATGTAGATTCTTCATACTTATGTAACCCTCTTGTCTTGATTGGTGGCGTCTTCCAGTCTTGTCGGGTGTCGGGTAATGAGCGGGTTACAGTTTCTCTCTGTGAAACTGTTCTTTATTCTTCAATAATCCCCA
Organism: Mola mola; assembly: GCA_001698575.1. Lineage (NCBI taxonomy): Eukaryota > Metazoa > Chordata > Actinopteri > Tetraodontiformes > Molidae > Mola > Mola mola. Next base: position 16,234,630 of record KV751315.1, on the reverse strand, counting down.
ACACAGCAGGGACCAAATTTTACTCCCAGGGATCACAAGCACACATTCCTTTCACTCTGTTACACTAACAACTATCCCTACCAAAGCACTGCAAAGGAACATGACGTGCAACTAAAATCCTCTATACTTTATAAATGTACAGTGCAATTTTTAATATAAGTTGAACCTACTGAGCCTGTAGAATCAAACTGAAGCATATAACTGAAACTATTCTGTACAGGTTAATAAGCAACAAAAGAAATATATTTAAATGTATTAACTTGAGTAGTTTAAATAATCACAAATAAAAGTTAATGTGTACATAAACGAGTGTGTAATGTTCTCCACAAGGGATTTCAATTGTGAGTTCAGTAGCTTGTCTAAGGGGTAAAAATAAAAGGGACTTTTAGATAAACAGTAGAACCAGGGATGCTAGAAATGTTCCCTTCCACCTTCATCTAAACTACAGGCCCCACAATGACACTGTGACTGAAAAGCATGATGCTGATAATAAGCGACAAATTGATGTACATTTGGGTGGAAAATAGTCAGACGACGAACAAGGATTAATCTCTTTAATAAATTTTTGTTAATTCTTTCACTTTGCAATTTATGAGTTTAATGGATTAATTCCATTATGTATTCTGCAGCCTCCTCGAAAAGCAAACAGTCAGAGGCGATTTGTTGTTGGTTGTACTTTTCAGGCTTGTGCATTTCAAAATGTTTGCAGAATGACAAGATAATGGAAGAATTGTAACAGGTTTATGGAAATTTAAATAGGGCCTCACAGGACTCCAAATCTGGCACAAAATCTGACAAAATATTACCAGTTTTGTGTGGATGACAAGAATGCTTATCCGTCTTAATTTCATATACAGTTCTAATGATGAACATGTTGCCTGTTAGCTTTTAAACATGTCTGAGTCCCTGCCGAGGTGTCAGTGCTGTGAGATGCTGTGGCTATGAGAAAACCAGAGAGGAAGGCGCTGCAGGGAAGACTGATGTTTGTACTCTGCTCAGCAACAAGGGGCAAAGCGTTTATCATCTTTGAATTCTTAATATGAAGACAGCCCATGGTTTCCTGTTTACACATTGAAAACAATCAGAGCTTGCTTGATTTGGCATTATTTTATGTTTGCCGTAAGAGGATTCAAAGTTCTGAGCACTCATAAGCTTCCATATTTGACAGCAGACAGACTACAGAGGCAAATAACAGTATATAAAAAGTAAAAGGAGAAATATTATCATGGCGATGCATTTATGCATTTAAACTCCCAGGAGCCTGAAGTATTACAACACTGAATCTGAACAAGCTGGCAGGAAGCACAGATAAAAACAGAATGAGGCACAACCTAAACGAGAGACACTGAATTTTCTATGTAAAGCTACGCTTGTCTGGTTCAGTGTATATTGGTATATGTGTAAAATATGCAGTGATGTTTGCACGTGGCTTTCACAGTTAATGGTAAAGTCTTCAGTTGTATTTGCAGATGTGTTATTTTCCTTGTAGTGCTCTTGACTGATGATTATTCATGATTATCATTTCAAGAAAAATCATGTTATTTTTTTGAAAGCTGTGCTGTCTGAAGGTTTGTAAAGGTGATTTTAGTGTTGGTTTTTAGTCTTTTATGCGCAGATATTTCTCTAGATTCTCTGAATTTTCGTGGATTGTAGATGTTGGGAGAAGATGTGCTCAAACTGCTGGACTCTTGACTCTCACACTTTCGGTGAAACAGGATCGATCACTGCTCTATCACCTGCTACTTCTGAACCTGTTAACTTGTGGAATGTTTGGCTCCATGCATGAGAATCTGAATGAACGTATTAAAACAATTAAGTTTATCTCTTTTTTTTTAAATTTTAAATGTCTTCTCTTTATTCAATTAAACATTGGTTGAAAAAATAACGATGTGCACATTATTTATGTTTTATACCACCTCTTTTATTGCTGCATGCAGAGTTGTGTGTGCAAAGTAAAATATTAGTTATGAATGAATTTCACATCACGCTTGTGTAAGTGAACATCTGAGTTGACTCTAGAAGTCTGTTGTCACATTTATCTACTGGAAGAGTAAAGATTGTATGTGCACACTGGGAATTTGATTTAAAGAGGTGAGAATATGAGCTTGATTGGTGACGCCATGAATGGTTTAGAAGGCAATCCTAGTCGAAAAAATACAATTAAAAAAGAAGAAATACACATTATTTTCCTGGCTGAACAAATGCCCTTCAGAGTTTCCAACGGCTGAGCCCAACTACTCTTTATTTTGGACCTTTGAAAATCTCTACAACCAATTGTTATTGAACATGGTCAGGTTTCGAAATCAGGACAGGAGACAGACATTATAAAAGAAAATTAGTTTCAGAAATGAATCATGGCCTTGTTTTTTTTTTGTCGTATGTGTTTTCAGAGCAAGGCTGTCATGCCATCCATCGTCTGCAGTCAAAATACGCTGAAGAATGAATACATGATCAAGAACACTTAGGATAATTTAGTCATTCGTTTGCAAAACATAAAAGTGAGAGTTCACAGCCAGACAAGTGTCTCTCAGGAAGTTCAATTTGCCTTCAAACATGACAACTTGCTAGCAAGAAAATCTGCTATCCTGCCAGCTGCGTTCACATCTTACTGGAGACGAGTTCAAAGCTTTGAAGATAACAAACGTGGATAGATTGCAGTAAAGGCTGAAAAACAATCAATAAGCAGAGAGCAGTGCATGAATCTCATCCACATTCTTGGTGTAAATTTTTAAAAAAGTCATCACACGGACTATGAGCTGTAACTGTTTGTGAAGCCCAGTGGGATCTTCATGCTGCACCTGAGACTTTGTGGAAATAAAAATAAATGCTCTTGCTGACATTTTTTATCCCGAGCGTACGGAATAATCCTCACGATGTCTGTTTATTTTAATTGTGTTCATGTTTTGGTGCAACGTTTTTATTATTCCTAAATGAATTTCTAATTTCTGCTTCACAATCTGTTCCGGGAAAAGATGATGGTGGAATATTGCTGAATTTTGTTATTAGTAGTCTAGCAGTCAAATTTAACCTAAAAAAAAAACACTGTATAAGACAACAACACATCCAGCGTATTTTTGTTTAATTATATATCCCAGTAAAAGCCCCAAATTCCCATAGAACATAAATGAGCACTTAACCTCAGTTTCTATAAAACCCTTAATCACAAGTTAATCAGCCGAGCAGTTTCCCAAACTCAAGTGAAACCCGACCTCAATTAAAGTGGAAGATCAAGCTGCTGTGATCTGCAGCCACGTGGTCGTGAAAGCACTGTCACCAAAGGAGTGTCTGGGTGTAGATATGAGTAAAAAAATATTAAACAAATGAAACATGTCAGGAGCTATTAACTCTCAAAGATTTATTGGAATTAAACCTTTGGTATCCGTTGTCATGCAAAGGGGTTAAAGGGGTTGCTTCTATCGTGAAGCCCACAAAATCACGACTTGACTCGAAGAGTACGCCAACTTCAGCTCGCAGTTTTGGTGTTCAAGCTGAAGCCGAAGAGAAGGCTTAGGGCCCTGGGTTGGCAGTTTGGGGGTGTCTGCGTAGGGATGGATGTTGTTCCAATTTTATCGATACTGATACCAATACTGGTCATTGACACCAATTCTTATTGATACTCTTATTGCTATTACTCTCTATAAGTTGGAGCAAGAAAAAAGTCGTGAGAAAAATAAAGCAATTTTATTTTTGCCACAAATGGGGCAACTCCTTGTCCTCGAGCTTCTTAGAAGTGAACAAAAAATAGATAAATAACAGCAACATTATGTCACTAGAACGATGGAGAGGACACTGCGGGAATCTGTCCTTTACATTTTGGTTCAATAATCAGCTTTTCAACAGCTTTTGTTTCTTTAATGAGGCTCTTGTGCAAACATCATCTCATTGTAATATGACACGTGGGTTTACGCAGAGAACGCGACTGCAACTTCAATAAACTCTACTAAATAAACCTCTCACATCTCTGGATTTATTGGTTATTCAAGGCAGTGATTATCAGTTAATCTTGCTGCATCAGAACATTTTTGCCGAGGCAGCAAGAGATGAGGGGGACATTGGAAGATTTGCATTGATTATACATCATGTCCACGTAGCAAACCCGTGCTTGTGCTTGTGCGTGAGCGATATCGCCGCGTGCTTAAGCGCTCACACTAGTCGAACAAACTTTGTGGAACAAGCGTGTACAGATGGCCCCGAGGGTTAGCTGCTATTGTTAATCTAGCAAGCATGCTGTGCTGCTGAATATTTGTGGAATTTTGCACTAGCGCTTTACCCGTCCATATGTCTACCAAACCACGTCACTCTTACTTGACCTCGGAAACTGATGGCGTCTGTGTCTGATGAACTGTCCATAATAGTCAACCATCATCTATCCTACAAATGTCACCTTTGAACAATACGTACATGTAATCACAATACATTAAATCCAAAGAAAGAAAAAATTTCCTTTAACATACAAGTGGAACTGGCAAAGTTCTAATCAACCGCATATCGCTTTAATTAATGAAAATCAATAGTGTGGTCGATAGAACTATTAGTTTTTAGGAGGAATTGTTTTCCCTGCACATCTGTAGAATGCAGATTAGACCCCATGTTGTTAAATGAGCTTCAAACTCTGACCTCAGGATGTTCCCCACCATCATCAGTGTTCCCTTTTTATCCTTCACCCTTCTCATTGTTGATTAGAGGGTGCACTCTGGGGCATAATAAGGTCTGCTGTGAATGACAGTGACCCAGAGACCCTTAATTTGCAAACCGCTGAACTCTCTCACCTGTGTTAGATGGCGAACAGAAACCTGCCTCCCAGAACCGAGCCCCACGTGACTGTTTTTTTTATTTCCGCCTTGCCCTACTTCTAGCTCAAGCGCTCATTAAATTAAATATGTTGTGTTATAGCTGGAAATAGAAAGAAATTTGGGTGGGTAAACAACAATCCTGAACTGTGTGAATCTTGCTGCTGTCAGGAGTCCTTTCAAATGGCCGCAGTGAGGGTCGGAGTGATGGATGTTTCTTATAACTGCATTTGAAATTCCCTTGTTATGTGAATCATGAGTTTCTCCCTCTTATCCATCACCATTATTCTGCACCTCTGAAGGCAAAAAACAATGTAATTCTCAACGATAAAGAAGATGCAAAGAAGGAAAAATGGGATCCAAACTGGCTTTAGATTTATCCCGTCGTGGGGGTGGGGGGGGCTGGAGCCTATCTCAGCATCTTCGGGCGAAGGGTCACCCTGGACAAGTCGCCAGTTCATTGCAGGGCTGACATATAGAGACAAACAACCATCCACACATACGGGCAATTTAGAGTGACCAATTAACCTAACCCCCAGTTTTGCATGTTTTTGGAATGTGGGAGGAAGCCGGAGTACCCGGAGAGAACCCACGCAGGCACAGGGAGAACATGCAAACTCCACACAGAAACGTTCTGACCCGGAATCGAACCCAGGACCTTCTTGCTGTGAGGCGACAGCGCTAACCACTGCACCACTGTGCCGCCTCTTTGTTTTTTTAAAGCGTTCAAATTACTAAAACTGTGTGCACCAAAACAGATTTTATCATTAAAATGAGACAGTTTGGACTGTAGTGGGCCAACCCTGTGTTTATATACAAACAATACGCTTTAGCAAATATGTTTAAATAGTAATTTAGCAAATAGTAAATCTAATGCTAACATGTTAGCTACAAAAAATGCTGTTTATTTAGGAAATCTGGCATAGAAAATTTGAAATTTTAACAATATTGTCATAATCCACATTAGATGCACAGTTCACTTTCTGCACTGGTTTCCACAATGACAACAACAAAACAACAGATTTAAGTATCATGGACTCAACTGTTATGAGACAACCATCTTATATACAACTAATATTGAAAAAATTCTTAAGTGTTATTGATTCAAATGCTAATAAGAAGTAATGTTACTCTCTGGCTTAAACACAGCTCCACTCTTTTCCTTGTTTGAACACGTTTTTTGTTTGAATCTGTGAGGGAGGGTGCTTTGAGTGTTTGGTTCAATTGAAACTCACTGTGATGTGTTCGGTTTGGTGCATTTTGGCTGCTGTGAAAGGCTGTCAATCAAGCCCTTGCGTGGATGGAACAGCTGGGCCTCTGGTTGTTCTGGGTGTGTAGGAGAAGCAGAAAAATGGAACAGATGTGAGATTTAACATGATGAGATTTGAGCAACCTATGTAATCGTCTGGTAAACGTGTTAATGTGAGGACATGAGCGCAGGGTCACATTAAACAACAATAATCACTAATCAACACTAATTTGGGAACCAGGACAACGTGAACTTACCTACAGTTGTAAAAGTGAATTTGATGATGCTGCTCTACATTAAATACGCAGCTAGCCAGCAGCTGGTTGGCGTAACACCTCCACCCACCAGCCCTTCTAAGGCTCACTAATAAACGCTTAATATCTCGTTGATGTCAAAAATCAAATTCAATTTACTGACTAAGAACGGTTGCCAGGCAACCAGTGAAGATTTCAGGAAGTTACTACTTGCAGGCTTGAAATCTTCCAAACTCATCTTTCCACTCTGTTTTTTGGACGGCTTAAGCAAAGGAGGTATGATGAGGTTTAGGGACACCAGTTGGTGATTTCTGTGACCACTGAGATAACCAGGCTAACTGTTCCCCCTTGGTTAAAAATGTTAAAGCCAAGCCAAGCTAACCAGCTGCTGACTGGAGCCTTAAATTTACTGGACTATAAGAGTCAATTTTCTCTCTATTGCCTTGCAAAAACAGCACATAAACAGATTTTCCCACTCATTTAATGTAGGTTGTTTGGAAGCTCAGGTTGAATTGCGCTGCTGCCTCTGCACATATTATCAAACTGTCGAGTTCTTGATAAGAACCTCCTCTCACTGGCCCGCAGTTGAAGATGCAAACTGGAGATGTTTATGCACCATATGTTTCTGTTTAAGACGAGAACGACAGTGTTGTTATGACGCTGACAGCCGTGTCTTTGTGTTTGCTCTGTAGCTGGGCGGATGTGGCATACTGGGTGTGGGAATCTGGCTCTCAGTGACCCAGGGAAACTTTGCCACGCTGTCATCATCGCTCCCCTCCCTGTCTGCAGCCAACCTACTCATCGCGGTGGGGACCATCATCATGGTGATCGGCTGCCTGGGATGTGTCGGAGCTGTCAAAGAGAGTCGTCCTCTACTGCTGACGGTAAATGAGGGGTTTAAATGCTCATTCCCATACTCATGTTTCAGATTTTTTACATGGGTATTGCTCCATCATTTATTGATTTTCACAGTGGAGGTTTTCCAGTCCATTTCATGAAAGCTGTTTGGGTGAGTTTCAAAGAGAATTCTAGGTGAAGTCAGGTAATTTGGGACACTCCTCGACACAAAACAGCCAATATTCTGAAGATTGATTGAAGGGGATCTCTATATATTCTAATGGACAAATACTGATGGTTATAAAGGAAACCAAACTTTTCAACCTGAGGAAAAAATTCGTATCAATAATTCACTAAATTATTAAAGTAATACATTCCATACTCAAAGCCAAAATTGAAAGTCAAGGCCCAAATGTCACCTTAAGTTAAAATTCCTGGATCTACACTGTAATGTAATGGGTCATTACTTGGCCCATTTACCATCCTCCCATCAGGTTTTGTTCAAATCGATCCAGCAGTTCTTGTATAATCTGCTAACCAACCAACATCAGACAGATTAAAATATAATGTCCTTGGTGAAGGTAAAAATGGCACAACACAATAGCAATGCTAAATTGTAGAAATTGTGTCCAGAATTCATGGTGCCTAGACAGCTCAGTGATATGACTGCAAATTAATTACGCAAACCGCTAAAGCCGAACAAAGCACAGTATGTTCAGGCAACCGAGCCTGAATAACATCAATAACGGACATTTATACAACTTCAGTAAATTCTTCCTAGACAAGAGTGATAAACCTCTCCATTGAAAATTGTTTTTCATAGGATCCCAATCCTAATGTTATCCAAACTGCCTCAGGAAAGCCTGGAAACTGGTAGTCCCAGTTTATGAATGATGGGCTGATATGGACGCCATCGCTGGTCACACTTGACCGTTTTTCATTTCAAGTCATCTATTCTCCATTTCCTTAAATTGGCAATAAAAATTTGGAACTTCCAATTGTTTAGCCTTAAAACAGGTGAAAAGTACAAATGTTTTGTGCCGTTAAGGGAAACTTTCCTTCTTTTGAGAAATATTAAAATATATAATATTTTGTTAAAAAAAACAAAGGAAAGCATTTGTAAGGGCTGAGTTCTGTGATGAGTTTTTCCAGCTGGAGTGTCTTGCGCTTGACTGACTTGTATTGGCCGCGGAAAAATAGTTTGCACTCACTAATGGGCAAATCAAAGTGTTTGACATCAAATGTTGTACATTTTATGCTCTAATTTGTACAACTTTTGAGCTGACCTCCATTTTGAAGCCGGGCATTCCGGATAAAGCGTTACTCCCCTGAGACTCACGGGATTGATAAAGCATTTTGATAAACAAACAAGCTGTAATCAAATACTGACACTGTGCAGCTTTCATCCGACAGAACAATCCTGGGTGGGAGGGAAAAAAAAAAAAAGCATTAATCATAAGAAAAATGGCTCAGCAGGAGAAGGTAATTATGAGCTGTGTGGGAATACGTCTGATTGTCGATCATTAGTGTGATCCACGACATTTTCCCCACGGTGGCTAGATGAATTCCTGCGCTGTGTCGATGTAATGACACAGGACGAATTAGAAATCTGCTCTAATGAGTGATAGAGTCGCCTCTTCTTCGCGGAGATTAAAAAAAGACATTTCTGCCTCCCAAATTTAAAGGCCAATTAGCATTATGATCCCTGATGAGGAACACGAGATATGTGAGACACTGACTAAAGTATTTTTGCCTTTTGTGTGTCTTATAATTTGCTGCAAAAAGACGTCAAAGTTGGTGATTTTTTTTCTTTTTCTTTTTATTTCTTTTTCAAACATTTTCTGCTTTTGTATCTGGATGACTTCAAAGACATTTTAGGCTTTCATAAGAACCTTGAACTTCATACAAACAGTTCAACAGGTAGCCAGTCACTTCCTCCTAAGCTGTGGTCTTGATGTTTGGCAGGACTATTGCAGCAGTTTGTGGAATGAAATGTTAATTTGTAAACTTTCATTGAGAACAGAACCTTTAAATGTCACAAAGACCTATTAATTAAATAACTAATTAATTAAATGATTAAATTTCAGCCTCATACTATGAGCGATAACACGTTATTGTGACATTACTATGAAAAAATCTGGAACAATAACATTCGTGAAGGGCTAAGAAAGATATTCAAGCCTACGGTTTAGAAATGAGACCACTTCACTTTTTGCACTTGCTCTAGTCTCAGGCTGTCTGCTTGACTACAATATACTGTATTTGTTTTCTAATCAAAAGGCACAAGCACTCCAACTTCAGGAGAAAAGTCAGACGTGACTCCAAATGTGCACTTCTGTCTGAAAACTGCACATAAAACTTGGCCGTGTCTGCCGCCAAAAGCAAACTAAATCTAGGGTATTTGTTTTGTAACCTAATTCGGCCATTTGATTCCGTTTCAGTTTCTGTACAAACTCTGAATGAACTCTGCAACCGTGGTGCAATGCTCTCTTTCCATTAGTGACACCAAAGCCGATCCTATTTGCACAAACTTTAATTTAGGCCTGTAATTGGCTTTTTCTCTGTAGCGTTCTGTCATCGGAGCGAGGTTGGCATGTCCCTCGAGGACTGTGCATTGTTGTGACCGTCCATTATTCCATAACCCCTAATAGCCTGGAACTGTGCCATTGGACCGAAAAGCCATTTGTCCGACAGTCCATTCTCCCGACGACGCTCAGTGCTCCAAGGAGCCGTCGATCCACAAATACACACTCTCAATCCAATTTTTTGCTCTCCATATCAGTGTCGGGTTAGGGGACAGGTGTTGGAGATCTTGTTTGATGTATTGCCATTTATGATAAATATTTCCACTAATTCAGCATAGATAGAGCAGATAACCACCCAACAAAAATGACTAAATTAGACAAAAGCAAAAAGGCTTTTGTATAATTCTGTCATATTGCCGACTATTGGGGTTTGGATAATTGGGCCGTGGGAACGACAGCAGGACACCAAAGTCATTGTTCTTTGCACAGATTAAAAGAGAGATACCACACGTTGATTAATACAGCTGTTCTCACCATCAGAGCATCATAGTGGGCTGTGGATGCAGTGGAACTGCCAAACGGTTACTTACGCTGGGTTATTTTTATATCCAAAGGTGCTCAAGAAAGAATTCACATGAATAAAAATGTCAAATTGAAATGCGCAGCTTCAGCTGCATTTGAAATTCACCAGACGTGTTCTGCCACTTCTACCTAATGTGTCTTTAGATTTGGTGGCACGGGTGCCCAATCGCTGATTGGACGGCTTCTCAGCTCTGGTTTAGAGGGAAAAAAGGAGCTACGCCTCCACAAGTGGGCACTGCAACTGAGGTTTGAAAGGACTCAGCAGCAATTGAAGGGACGTAGGCCTGCGACTGTAAAGGAAATAAAAAGTACTGGGGGCAACAGGACAGTAAAAGCTCCGAATGAAATATGATTAAAGGTACCAACAGCCATTGACAGCCACATTAAATGGATAAAAAAAATCCGGTGTCTGTGGCACTGGCAGGAGTGTGACCAGCATGAATGAAGCGATGGTCCAGCGTACCTGTCTGATCGTATTTAACCTGCCGGCATGCTCTCACTGCCTGTCTGCTTGTCAGAGAGAGTGGAAGGTACGAGAAGCCATACGAGTGTCAGCACAGGGACAGCTTTTCAAAGATGGTGGAAAGTGCACGATTTGAAAGGGCTGAAAAGTGACAATGATTTTTTGCCGGGCAGATGTGATCGGATTTTTTTTTATTTTTAGAAAATAAAAAGTGCCTTTAGACAGTACTTGAGGGTTTGGACCATTCATGCTGTCGCTTGTTTCCAGTGTTTACGCTAAGCTAACCTGCTGTAGACTCCAGTTTCATTCAACTCTCAGCAAGAAAAATGGAATGGTCTAATAGTCTAAACTAGCTGTGAGGTCCCCGAACTGAGACTGGTGCTGCCAGCTCTGCCTCCTGATTGGTGCTGTATTCAATCCAAGCCAACACACCGGCCAGCTCACAAACTCAGCAGGCTTCTTTAGTCTTGATATTAGTTTTGATTGATTTGGGGAACATAGTTTGTTTGAGGTGTCTTTCAGCTCGTGTTTCTCTTTAGAATGTAACATAAACTAAGGGGAGGGGCCCATTTACAGTATGTTATGGATTGGATTAGGATTAGGCAACATAAAACCAGACATAAAATATATTGGGATTTTGTTAAATTAAACAAACAAAGTACCAAAATAAGCAAAATTGACTTGAAAACATGAGCTGACTGACTTCACTACTAAACAAACAGAAAAACCCCAATAACTACAGAAGTCAGCGCAGACACACAATACAATCGATGGGCACCCTGTAAACCTTGTCAGTGACAACACAAAGTAACCAGATCAGTAATCAGTGACAAGCGCAAAACAAAAGAAGTAATTTTAAAACTAAACCTTGTCCTATCGGAGATCTCTTACAAATGCCTCAAAAACAAACTCTAAACACAACAATCAAACTGATATTAAGACGAAAGACGCCTGCTGAGTGAATCAGTGGCGAGCTGCCGTTATCCATGCTTCCTCTAAATTGATGGGGAAGTGCAGAAGCACCAATCACAACTTGTGTGAGAATGAATAATTTCACAGACGGGGGGAAGTAGTGGTCACTAGCTGTAACAAGCCTGGATTTATTAAGGTTTGAAAATGTGAAAAGTAGTGCAACAGTCAGGATTTTCCTGATTCCACAGATTTTGTGGAACAATATCAAGTATCATGTCCTGTTAAGCTGCAAATAAGATCCACTTGGAAACAATGAATTTCCCATATAAATTCAATTTTCAGCGAGGTAATGGGTAATTAAAGTCCCCTCGAGTGACTTTAGCCAGTCGATACTAGAACAAGTTAAAGGCGATGCGGATGTGTGACCTCATCTGTGTTGTTATAGAAGTGAGATCACTGTGGTGTAACTGGAAGCTGATTGTTTGTACCGAGCAGCTTTACACGGCTCAGAAAACCTGGAAAAATGATAAAAACAAGCCCATTAAAAGAACACAGCTATGATCTCAAAGGCTTCCCTCAATATACGCTCGACGCAGCAAGATCCCCAAAGGTATTGATTTTGAAGCCATTGTAGCTCTGTGTGTCTGACGCGTCTGAGCCACCCTAGCTTTAACACTGTTGGCAAATCGCAGCATGGATGAGCCTCAAGGAATCAATCCTCGTACCTGGACGTTGATTGGAGCGCTCATCTTAAACCCCCCCGCTAAGGCATCTATCTCTGCTAAACAGGGACATCAGCACTAACTGACTGAACCCTAAACAACGGGAATAATTCCAAGAAGGCCTCTAGAGTGTGTTATATAAATTTTCATAATGTGCGCAATCTGCATTTTGACTTCACTGGCCAATAAAAGCTAGTGTGGTCCAGATATATTAAAGCCTGCTTGAATGCAGAGTATATATTACAACATAAATCCTAACTCTGCGGTGGCTCATTACTGGTTTTGGTGCTGTAAACTGCTCCGCTGCAGAAACACAAGCTGAAAAAAATGAAAAATACTTTGAAAGAGCTTACCCTAGGGGAGCTCTGGTCTGGCTGCTTGAGAAGTCAGCGTCCTGCAGGTTTGAGTTCCCCCCCTGATGGCGTCGGTTAGAAACAGACCAGCTGTGGCCCATCAACTCGCACTGTTCAAAAAAACTGTAATGGAACTAAAACCTGCAGGACACTGGCCCACCACCACTGGAATTGAGCCGTCCGAAGCGACAGCTTCGCCGAGTCTGATCGCTCTTGTGATTGACTGACTTGATAATACACTCCATCGCATGTGTCCATACAGTCGGATGCCTGATCTCAGTGTGCTTGCACAGGGAGCGCAGTAGCAAAGGAAATATTGTGCAGCTCTTTCCGGTGCTGGTGTATATATAAAGTACTGTCAGGACTGTCAGGCATGAACAGATGCAGAAATTTCTGTACTTTACTGCAGTCTTTTGCTGTTTTACTTTGGTCGATTCGAGCATTCTGTTGGTTCTGTCAGGCCATGGAAGTCACGCTCTTCTCACAACCTCTGCGTATCTGAAAGCCAGTCCACATCAGCCGATAGTCAGCGGATTCGCTTCGATGAATTCAATTGGCAAAATCTCACCCAGAGTGAGCTTTTAATCTGCTCTGAGCTGCCTACTGTTCCTGCTTCCTCTGCAACCCACTCTGCAGGCCACCTGCGCACCAGTTCCTCCCTTTTCCTGCTGTGTCTGACATTAATTAGTGGCATTTTTGGAGTCACTGAATGCTGCTCTGCTAGCTGCGGAGGAGGATTAGAACCATGTGGGAAAAATTATGAGACAAAGATTTTTCTTTTCATTATGCAAAAGTCAAAATGTCGAGAAAAAGGACAAAACATTAAGAAAAAAGTGGAAATGTCGAGAAAAATGTTGAAATACAATTCAATCAGCCGCTGCGCCCACCTGAGCTCGTCCCCCTTTGTGGACACAAGATGGGCATTTTACCTTGTACATACAGTGAACAAGCACAACAGACCAGCATTGTTTATCAGACTGTTAGGTAATTGGAAATGCTAGTGAATCATCAGTTTTAAATGTGTCCACGTATGTCGTTTCATTTGCTCTGACTTTGTCATTGTTTGGTGTCTTGTTATGTTGTAGCTGGCAGTACAGCACAATATGTTAAGCAATTAAGTGCTTCGACACATCCGTAGAAAGATGGTCATTAACTGCTATCGTCCAGTAAGCTGTGTGTGGAGGGAGAATCCAGCCTGCACAGAGGACAAAATGTAACACAAACAAGATGATTTAGATCATTTTTTCTAAATATTACTTTTTTTTTTTCATTTTGAGTTTTGAATGAAGGAGTGTTTCTTATAATGGAACTCATAGGAAAGCGGCAGTGGCTCAGATGGTAGAGCTGTCGTCCAGCTATTGGAAGGTTCCTGGTTCACATGTCGAGGTGTCCTTGAGCAAGACACTGAACCCTAAATTGCTGCTGATGCTGCGCCATCAGTATGTGAATGTTTAACGCTCCTGATGAGCAGGTGGCACCCTGCAAGGTAGTCACTGCACAAAACCTGTAGTGTAAAACCACTTTGAGTGGTCAACAATGACTAGAAAATATAAGTACAGGAGTATTTCTTCCACCATCATACATTTGAAAATTACAACAACGTTGTTTGACAACGATTTAATAAGCTGTAAAGCCTTTTGGTCCATAGAAAACCTGCTTTTTCTGTTTCCTTTCATTCTGACTGCTATAAATCGTTCTTGTGGTTACGCTGCTGTAAGCCACAGCTGCAAACAGCAGAACATATTTCAGTTTGAATAATGACGATCTAGGAAAAACATATTCAGCTTCTTTTGGTGTTTTGTAATTGGATATTAGTCTTTTTTTTTTTAAGAATAATTTATCACAGTGAAACAATGCATACATATCAACACACAAAAAAACAACAACCTCACTTTTAGATTCTACCTTCTAGATTCTAGAGATTTACTCTATCAATGCTCATTTAATGACATGAATTATGTATCATCAAGGAAGCAGCCTCAGAACAAATTCTTTGTGCACTCGATTTAATCCACTCTCCATTATTGCTTTTATTGTCATTAGCCTTTCTACACTGTTGGCAAATGGAAAATAGATTTCTGCTAATTTCTGACACTCATTGGATAATAAAAATACATAAAAAAATAAAAAAGTAGGAGCACAATTTATCATTTTGTAAGCAATTTTTAAAAAATGTTAAATGAAATTTAGGCGCAAATGTTTGGCAGAAATGTGAAGCTTTTGTGATCTTGTTTTCTTTTTGAGTGTTTGGAGACAAACCAGAGGGAGAAGTAGAGTGATTACCACTGTAGACTTCTTCTTTCTTCTCGGACTTCTCTTCTTGTACATTAAAAAAACAAAACAACCCTCAACTATTATAATAATTATGATAATTCCATGTGGCTGTGTCTAATACTCAGAGTCAGTCTGCTTGTTTAGGATTATTCTCATGGCTTTTAGTGGCCAAGAATTGATTAAATGCAACTCTAAGTAGGAAAAACATAGTTGGATAGGAAGGTGGTTGTGCCCGGGGTGATATGAATCTGCTCTTGACCAGACATTGAATCTTTTAGCAAGTTGCACAATTGCCCCTTCACTCTTTAGCACTGTAGAGAGAAAGTTTCCATAAAGAGTCAACTGCAAGTCAAGAAAAACTGGCTGAATTGCAAACTTTAAACCTTTGCCATGTATTGTAAATCTTGCTGTGTCTTTTTCGGTCTCCCTCATTCAATATTTGTTTTGCTGTTGTTTTTACTCTGGTCCATAATAAAAAAGTAACACGCAGTTACTGTCTGGGTTAGAAACTTAGATTTTACAATATTACATCAATTCACAATGGAGCATATTATGTCAGTTTAATTAAAAAAAAAACTCCTAAAATCCGCATAAAATTGAGGAACCTGGAATCTACAAAGTACAGAGCATTAAAGAGCAGAACAAGAAATGAGTTTCCGGACATTTTTTTGAGAGCACCCCTTGAAAAGTGCATGCGTTAGACAAGGACACAATGAGTAATATGCTGTTACCTGGTTTATTTCTCACCTTCCACCATTGTCATGCTTAGTAATTCATACATGCAGGTGCCGACAAAAAGACCTCGGGGCAACTGGCAGCTCCACGTGATGCTATTCTCGTAAACTAGCCTCCACTGTCAAGCAAACGCCTGGAAAACACACAAGACGGATGAGGTCTTTGGAAAACAACATCTATACTTTTCAAATATATTTGGACCCTCTGAAATGGTCTCAGGCTTTCTGTGCCTCACTCCTGAAAAAACAAAACAACGAAACTAAGAGTCCACATGATTTCAGCTGTAGGCGCTATTTAGGGGTCGTACGTCTATAAAGTTCAGTCCAAAAGATGTCTGAGAATCATCCCATTTTATCTAAGGTAAGAAACACCAATGTAATACTGCAATATGTGTCTGTACATCCATTTATCTGCAAACTGTTAAATGCTGATTCAGCTTATGTTTGCTGGTTCCAATTTAAAAGAAATGCTTATAAATATGAGTCATTGGTTCAGTACATAATATAAATACATAATATGAGTTTTTGGTTCAGTAAAAAAGAAAAAAGGAGGTGGAGACGTGTAAGTACAGTGGAGACATGGGTGGGTGATATGGACAAACTCTTATATCACGATATCATGATTTAATACGTTTTCTGTAAATTCCACATTAAAAAAATGTCAACACAAAATAACCACTCCAGTCTTTTGACTTTGCTTCTAATCCTGTGAAATTAAGAGTAGCGAAACCCCAGAACTATAGTTTTCCGCTGAAAAACAATGTATTTAGACACTTATATAGTGTTGCCATGTTAGTGTAAATACTGGAATTCTATATGTTGCGTTAGAAATATGCTTGGTAACTGTCCTCTACAGGCTGAAACCTGGTATTGCTGGGGTTTTTTTCGAACAGATCATTGAGGGAGGAGAACGTTGTCAACTCGGTATAGTTTTCAAATGTTGTTCTCTGCTCAGTGTCAGGCTAAAAGGGCCAAACGACAGAAGTAAGCCCTCTTTTAGGTACAAGTTCGTCTCCATCTTGTCTTGGTTCAGTTTGAACAGTGTCTCGTTCTGTCTCGGATTGTTGTGCATGCAGTTAGCGGCTGATGTATATGACTGATGTATGACAATATACATTTAATTTGATAAAAAAAATTATCTTGGCTGTTTGATCGTTGATTGATCATGACAACGACGGTATTGCAAAAACCAGGTGATGACTATGACACCTGTGTACCGTTCACCCCTATGTATAACTTTAGTTTTCCGTTGATTTGTCCATTACTGTTAAATTAAAACAACTTTCAATATGCCAGATTTATTGACAAATTCTTAATATATTTAAATCAAATAATAGTTTATTTACATTTACTACCAAATGAGGAAACTCAACTGCAAGTTGAGGCAAAACAACAGAATACAGGTTCTTCCTTTATGCTTAAAAATAAAAATAAAATAAATTAATTCTTTTAATTTTGAAGTGCAACATGAGCCATAAGTTCTTTTAAACTTGGCAGTAAAGAAAATGAATAAATTGACATAAGCTTATGACTTTAAATTGCTTTTGAAAAAGAATGTTTTTAATGTGTCTGTGAGAAGCAGCTCTGCTGTTAGCAGTGCATTAGGCTAATGTCGCTTCAAACGGATGGCCACGCTCGACGTACTGTGGTGCCATGTGCCACGCTGCCCACACACACTAATGTTTTGTTGATGTTGTTTGTTGTTTTTTTTTTAAACCGCCTGTCTGGCAGGTTCCTTATATTTGACGGTGGAGTCAAAGTGCTCACATAGAAGAAACTTAAATGATGCATCAAGTCTTTCAAGTTCTTCTGTTGCTCTGCTAGCACGAGCAGCCACTGTTTTCACATGCAGGTTGTGCATGGTGTTCAGGGTTCACACCACTAGAAAGCCGGCTCCTAAATGCCATCAAATGAATGTGATGCACAACTAGAAGGATCACCGCCTTGCTGTTATATACGTCCGCAAGGACTTACAGTGGCTTGCAAAAGTATTCATACCCCTTGAACATTTCCACATTTTGTCACATTATGACCACAAACATAAATATATTTTATTGGAATTTTATGTGAAAGACCAACACAAAGTGGCACACAATTGTGGAGTACAAAGAAAGTTAAGCATGATTTAAATTTTTTTTACAGATAGAAAACTGAAAAGTGCGGTATGCAAAAGTATTCAGCCCCCCTGAGTTACTACTTTGTGGAACCGCCTTTTGCTGCAATTACAGCTGCAAGTCTTTTGGGGTATGTCTCTACCAGCTTTGCACATGTAGAGACTGAAATTTTTGCCCATTCTTCTTTGCAAAACAGCTCAAACTCAGTCAGATTAGATGGAGAGTGTTTGTGAACGGCAGTTTTCAGATCTTGCCACAGATTCTCGATTGGATTTAGGTCTGGACTTTGACTGGGCCATTCTAACAGATGAATATGTTTTGTTTTAAACCATTCCATTGTAGCCCCGGCTTTATGTTTAGGGTCGTTGTCCTGCTGGAAGGTGAACCTCCGCCCCAGTCTCAAGTCTTTTGCAGACTCCAACAGGTTTTTTTTCCAAGATTGCCCTGTATTTGGCTCCATCTATCTTCCCATCAACTCTCCAGAGCACGATGCTGCCACCACCATGTTTGACAGTGGGGATGGTG
>KV751315.1:16201535-16216052 GCA_001698575.1 Mola mola | reverse complement strand
TGTGCAGTGCACGACCAATAGTTGTCCTGTGGACAGATTCCCCCACCTGAGCTGTGGATCTCTGCAGTTCGTCCAGAGTCACCATGGGCCTCTTGGCTACATCTCTGATCGGTGCTCTCCTTGTTCAGCCTGTAAGTTTAGGTGGACGGCCGTGTCTTGTTACGTTTGCAGTTGTGCCATACTCTTTCCATTTTCGGATGATGGATTGAACGGTGCTCCGTGAGATGTTCAAAACTTGGGAAATCTTTTTATAGCCTAACCCTGCTTTAAACTTCTCCACAGCTTTATCCCTGACCTGTCTGGTGTGTTCCTTGTGACTTCGTGATGCTGTTTGCTCCCCAATATTCTCTTAACAAACCTCTGAGGCCGTCACAGAACATCTGTATTTATACTGAGATTAGATTACGCACAAGGTGACTCGATTTAGTCATTAGCTGAACATTCGATCATTCAGCAATCATCAGGCAACTTCTGAAGGCAATTGGTTGCACTCAGAGAAAAGGGGGCCGAATACTTTTGCACACCGCACTTTACAGTTTTCTATCTGTAAAAAGAATTAAAATCATGTTTAACTTTCTTTGTACTCCACAATTGTGTGCCACTTTGTGTTGGTCTTTCACATAAAATTCCAATAAAATATATTTATGTTTGTGGTCATAACGTGACAAAATGTGGAAATGTTCAAGGGGTATGAATACTTTTGCAAGCCACTGTAAATAATGGTGAAATTACAGTGGTGGGTCAAGGAGAAGAACTGGGCTGGTTTTTGTGGTAATCCCTTTATATCGTGACTTCAATATATGTAAGGCTAGTAAGCTTCAACGTCCAAAATTTTGCCAATTCACCCTCAGGTCTAAATGTAGGTTTGTGCCAAATTTAACAAAAATCCCTCAATGCAGTCGTCAGATATTGTGCTCACAAGATGTCAGGTGACAGTGACCTTGTCCTTTCCAAGGTCAGGGTCAAGTAGTCAAAGCCAAATGTCCGTGGCTTTGATTCGAGTTTTTGTGTGTTCACAAGTGTGGCACACATGAGGCCGCAGTGACCTTAACCTTTGACCTATGACCTCCAAAATTGTATCAGTTCCTCCTTGAGTCAGATTGGACATGTGTGCAAAGTCAGAAGAAAACCGTTCAAAGTGTTCTTGAGTTATGTTGTTCACAAAAATGGCCCGCTGTAAGTACGGGATGGCTTACTAAAAAGTGGAACAAGCTTGTGGTGGATGTCAAGGCACTTTATAGAAAACAACTGTAATCCGTGGTTAACTGAGATCAACTGCGTTCTGTTACGCCCCTTATAATTATCAAAAATAAAAGTAGTCCTTGTCTCAAAAATCATACAAAGTAATACAACCCCTCCATTATTGGATATCTGAACCAAAGACACAGACGTTGAGAACTTCTGAGCACTGAGGTGATATATAGATGAACCTGATGACACAGATTGTTTGATAATTTAGTGCCATTTCACTTGTGACCCTCTGGATTATTGTACCACCTCACCCCCAGGAACTGATTGATGAGCTCATAATGATTTTAAGCATTCACATGAGCCCACAGGAAGATGCATCACTCATCCGGCACCTCATCCCAGTCGCCGAGAGAGGAGGGGTGGAGAGGAACAAAAACGTGGTTCTTTTATTAAATGAAAAAAGTGTATCAAGGAAACCAGTATATCACCTCTACTAGTCTGTCCAGCCTACAATGATTGTCTCATCACTCTCTGCTTTCTTGTCCCGTCGGGAAGAAATAGTGAGCCCGAAGAATCTACAGTTCTCTTCACTTCAATCACTGTAATCTACACCTTCTTTTTTAACTCCTTCCCCAGTCTGATGTCAGTGGCCTTTTTTTTCCCCCATTCGCTCCAATTTATACTTCATACTCTCCTCACAGACAGATGCCCATTATCCCCCTGTGATCTTTTCCTCCTCCCTGATAAATGGTGTTTTAAATCACTCAGCTATCCTTTCTCTCCCCTTTGTGTCTCGACAGTTCTTCATCCTGCTCCTGCTTATCTTCTTCCTGGAGATTCTATCCATCATGCTTTTCTTCATCTACCAGGACGAGGTAAGACACCCTGATGGCTCTCCATGTGTGATGCATCCTGTGAGTCTCTGCAGCTGGAGAAGCTGTGGAAAAGCCTCTTTCAGACAGGAGCAGGGTGGCTGCGTCTCGGCTCCGAGGGTGTTTTGAAGTTCATACAAGCTTTGCTGTTTGTTGGTGGAGAAAGGAACTTATCAGGTGACATTTTCCATAAATGATGGGTTCATTAAAACGGAACTGATTTTGTTTTGGTTCTCTGAGGAGACATCTCTGGGCTCTGATGGGGGAAAATCCGTACAGTCCACAAATACTTTTCCTTAATAAAGGATAAATCTCAGTTTATCTCAGTCTATGAACTTTTTACAAACTGTGTAAATACTGTATATTAATCAGCCAGGAAAGAACCGGAGGAGCTGGCCTTCTCCTATTATGAAGCTTTGCATTTTCAATTTTAATAATGCATTGAACGAGATTAATCTTGATAATTATTCAAGGTTTTGACAGCTAGATTGTGAATATATTGTAAAATGTCGACCATACTTTGTTCAATGGTGTTGACAACATTAGAACTTAAAAAAACATTAATTTTCAATATTAATATATAGTCCTTTACAAGTACAGGCCTTGTGTCTCTTTACTCTGTCCTTAAAAGTCTATCGAATGCAGAATAACAAAAACATCATCTTGACAGTGGATACAACATGACATTAGTAATATTGGAGCCACTTATATCATCTGAATGTACGTAATGACTGGCTCCAGAGTTTTAAAATGTCTGTGCTTTCTAAGATAGGTGTCTCGTACTTTATCTCGTCATGCAGAACTGCTGTTGTCACAGTCTGAGGACTGCCCTGGCTATTCTCATAATCACATAAAAGCAGATTTAAAATCTTTACAACAGAGCCTGACCACTTTGCAGTATTAGCATGATAAGTCCAAAGCATGAATGTTCTGATTAAATTACTAATTATATCTAATTACAGGAGACAACAATGACAACAAAAGCGGAGAACAGATGACTGCTCTTGTGGAATTTCATGGTTTATCCTTTATAAACTAGCAATTAAATTACCATTTTTTAAATTCAGCACAGCACTAAGTGGCTTCTTTTTTAGACTAACTGGTTGTTCAGGCAGTCAGATGTCAGAAAAATGCTCAGAACCCTTCTTTAAATTGCTTTTGCTCAGCCTGTCTCACTAAATAGCCGAGACAAAGAAATATCACATTCGAGGTCGTTTAAATTTTCAAATTTGGACGGCATTAAATGAGACGTAAAAAGCCTGAAATGTGTGAAATGAGTATTTATGAGAGTGTTTGAGCATTTGTGCATGATAAACGACTTAACTGACTAACCAATTACCAAAATTGTTGGTGATTATTTCTCTTACTGGATGAATTGACATCACTAATAGCATATTTTGACAGGCTTCATTTTTTTTTTTTTTCTAATTTCGACCCAGGTCTTATGTATCATGTAATTATACTAAACAAATAAAATCCACTAATTAATTGTGCAGGCGTGGTAACAGTATATCCCTTGTCCTCTCGAGGCACTTAATTCAACTACATGCATGTGGAGCAGACTTAAAGTTTAAAACCCCATCATCAATCACTCGCAATTTCAAAACCACTTGCGTTACATTATTCATGTGTTGGGAGAGAAAACATTATCCCTGAAGACTTAAACCAAGGCAGACGCCTCTGTATAGTTTGGTAAAGAACAACCTCCTTTGATATTTCTCCCATATTTCTGTCCCATAGAAATGCATTTAAGAATGTAGACCCTCCACCTGCTTTTTCCTTGTGCCATTTTTATGTCTTTGTTATCTTGATTCTGGCATTATTATAGTATTGTCTGTCGTACATCTCAATTTGTCTTTGTTGGTGTAAATCAGTGAGTATTATGAGCCACGACAAAGACGAAGGATAAAAAGGACTTCAAATGAAAGAATTTGGATTGAATTAAACTGATTGCGAACAGAAAAGAAGAATTTGGCACTTTCTGAAGGGAGTGGATTATGAAGGGATGCATTCTGACGGATTAGCAATCTGAAGGATGTTGGCGGTGATCAGAAAAGGAGCTGAATGACTTCATGAAAGGGGACTTCTGATTGGAGGGTTTGATTAGACATGTCCAGGTGTTTCCACTTGAGTTAGAGATGGAGTGGAAGTGGGTTGTAAAATCTTAGCGGTGATGAAATGAAAGCAGAGAGAGAGCACTTTTGAAGTTAGGCAGCCTATAAGTGATTGGCTGCAGAAGGAGGTGGCAAGTGGTGATTGGTAGGAGAGGGAGCGGAATGAATAAAGCTTAGAGATAACAGGAAGCTGCTTGTGACTTCGAGGGAATGATAGAGATAGTCTTCCAGACTGAACTTTGGATAAGATCACTTTTTGGAGTGGTACATTGTTCTGGGTTTTCAGCCAATGAGCACCGTTTAGTTTTTAATAAATGTCATTTTTGTTATGCCCCCCTTTTCTCTTAGGATAGTTCCCTAATCTGTTAGTGCACCCCATTACTCAGCCTCTAAATAATTCACTTTTGCCCAACCAAGGGGCGATTACTGACAATAGAGTAGAGTTATTGATGGTCTTGATGCTCTTCAGAGCTAGCGCACCAGAGAGATCACTCACGGTAAGGAATGGGCAACCACTGCCAGAACTACCACTGATATTTCTCAGAACTGCGTGAGACTGGTTTACTTCGTAAATGGTTTGTTGTTCACTGCTGGAAAACACTACAGAAATCTACAGATTATAACATGCATTATAACAGTAGTCCATTTGTTATGGTGAAAAGAAAAGACTTCTTAAACTTTTTGCACATTAACTAAACGAGAAAATTCACTGCAGTATTAGTACCCCAGGTCGTGCTAAAGCCTCTTTTACACTGCCTGTTCGATACAGGCCGGTTGCACCTTGTTGTTCTGCTTAAATGTAAAAGAGACGCCACCGGGGCTCAAAGTTGTCGCACCTTTGAAAGGTATCAGAGGTGTCAACTGAGTGAGCCGGTGAACAACCAGACAAGGCTGTGACATTTAGTTAAGTGTCGCGAAGCAAGAGATTTAAAAGCAGATAATAGGGCTATCGCAGTGAAGGAGTTTCCTTTGCAGTGATTAAATGTGGCTTGATAGCATGGTATCCGATATTATCGCACCCCCACCCATTTTTTGGGGGGCAATTTTTTTTATTTTTTTAAAAAAATATCCCAGTGATGACATTTAAACCCATACAGTGTTTCTTCTGTCTTACACTCACCTACACATACTGTATTTTAAAAAAAGACAGATGAGAGTTTTAAAACATTTTCCTTTAATTAAATGCATAACACGGACAGCAAAGATACGCAATAAGAACGGGCTAAACCCAAACTAATTTTCTGTCAAGGAAATAAGGACTGAGCTTACATGTACCAATTGTAATTAAAAAAAAGAAATAAAGATAACTGCTCAAGTTAAATTTTAAAGTGCAAAATAATCACATCCTATACATTTTAATATAGTGAAGAGATAAGTGCTTGTATTTTTTTCAAAGGAACTATAAAACTGCTGAATTGCAAGGCACTGAATATGATAAAAACGTGCTGTACCCTAAAGCATAGCGTCTCTAATATTTATACCTGGCTAGTCATGATCTTGATTGCTGAGAGGAAAACCAGCATATTGACCTTGTGAGGTATCAGAGAGGATTGCAGAAGAGTGATTG
Source organism: Mola mola (assembly GCA_001698575.1). NCBI lineage: Eukaryota > Metazoa > Chordata > Actinopteri > Tetraodontiformes > Molidae > Mola > Mola mola. Next base: position 16,210,308 of record KV751315.1, on the reverse strand, counting down.
TGTTCCCTGCGGCACTAAAAACTCTCCGTTGGTGCGCTCGTTGCACAAATGCGCGTGTGCTTGACTTTGACGACCTTGAAGAGTGGAGGAGACCTGCCCTGGTTGTCGTGCCACCAGCTGAGTGGGTCAGCTTGACCACTCTTGGGTACGGTTGCAGCAGCAGGGGGGGTTTGCTGGGACTTCACGTGCTCCCAAAGGCTCGATGTAACTTTCAGTTCAGCCACCAGTGCAGTCTCCACTGCTCCCGTCTGAGCACGAGGTGAGGCGAGGCGAGGTAACATCACGTACGGTAACTTGACATTCACCACGGTCACCACCATTAATAGCACGATTACTCATCATTGCGACAGCCTTAGCAGATAGCAGCACTAAGCTGCTAACTCAAACAAGATGACAGCACTCAGAAATGTATACAAACTGTGGAGACAATGCATGGTTTGAGAGCTACTTCCTCAGAGCCGAGGACGAGATAATCCGGCTCATAAAAAGAGCAGTTCTTCTGATGCTGCTCATCATGTATGTAAAGGATCACACTACACCCCGATGCTGTTGTTTCACACTCTAAAATCACACTCTAAGTTGATGTTATGAGTGCATTGTGGTATTCTGTGTAAATAAACAAAAGCAGCATAGAGAGGTGACTTCTTTTTAATAATTAAAAGTTATCTAAGTATTTCTTTTAAAGTTCAGTGAAGTCAGTTTTGGAGCAGGCTACAGGCTACAGCTACTTGGTTTTGGTGCTGTAAAAAACAACCTAGGCAGTCTTTTTTAGATAAACAGTCTTTGTACCTATGTAAACAAACTGGATTTGACATATGCCAATATTCCACTACCAGCACTGAGTCTTGTTTTTAGTATCTCTCCCGTCGACTGTATCAAAATGGACGACATGAGAACTTGTTGGTGACACCAGAACTTCCTGATCTTTCCCTGGTGGTGGGCTGCAGCATAGGTCATAGAAATGTTTTCCAAAGATGGGCTATGTCATTTTAATTTGCTCTATTACGTTGATAAATGTTCAAGTGTGTTTTTTTTCTAATAGGTTTGGTTATAATTAGTTATTTGCTGCCGCATCCATATAACCCGCGTGCTTGCAATTGGGTGGGAAGTCTGGCTCCAAATTATGCCGCCAACACAAGATAGCAGCGCTCATATCCAGGATATTTTGGCTCCATTTTTAAAAAATTGGGGGACGTAGCGATGCGTCATCCATCTTTATTTCTGTCAGCTATCCATAGGAGCCTGAAGTGGATTGATGCACAGCCAAAATAAAGGGATCAGTGCTCTACAGCACACTGTTACTGTTTTTCCAGCGAAGAGTGAGAGAATCCCAAATGTAAAACTGATTTAATGTCGGCTCATGTTCTGGGCATGTAAAACCCTCTGGGTGAATGAATTATACGCTGCTGATGTATTTAGGATTCGCCTTATGGGTTTGAAACAGTGGAAAGTGGAAAAACTGCTAAACAGCAGTGACGTGATGAAAAAATTAACTGAATATAATAAAAAGACATGCGTAAAGTTCCCCAAAACAATCTTCTGGTCTGTTCTAATGAAAATGTGTTCTGTCTGTCCAATTAATGATACACAGTTCACAATACCTTACAGTTGTGAAACCTGAAACCTTTATCAGCTGGTTTTAATAATTAATGTTTTAGTCCCATTATCAGCTGTTATCCAACTGTAAGTAAGTTCTAAACACTTTGATTTCCTGTCCAACTCGAGGTGTAGCAGTACAGCTATTCAGTCCCAAAAATATTTTGACTTATAAGAAAGCAAAGTGAAACAATATTTCAATTTTTTCTTGTTGAAACACTGTTTGTACAGGCTGTTTTGAAAGAACATAATGTTGGATATCAAAATATTCCAAGGTTATTTGTTTATGTGGGGAATTTATTTTCAATATGGGATATATAAAATTATAAAAACATACTTGCCAATTATGTTTTCATGCAGATAAATATTTTTGGACCTATTTTTGATGGGGTTCTTTGTAAAAGCCACCTCTCCGGTGTTCCCCAAAGCCTCCCAGGTGCCCTACCTTAAACAGTGCGTGCAGCAGTAGGTTGCATGTTGATGAACTCAGGCTGCAGGGATGGTCACGCTCAGCAGCCCAGTTTATTACACCTGCTTGAGACCTGATAAAGAGCTCTGCGACGCAGCTGGAAGCTACTTCAAACAGCTCACAGATCTTCCATGCGGCTTAAACGTTCCCCGTTTGTTTCACTTTGTTGGTTCCTAAAGAAGATGAAAAAGTCCTTTGAGGGCAACGTCAGTGGAACCTCTGTGGCTCGAGGTGTCAGCGAAAATAAAAAGGAGTCTGACTCAGCGGTTCGATATTAAAAATGAATGCATAGGTGTTCCATATCGTCGCCGCCTGAGTTTACAGCCTTGTCTGCCTCGCTATATTATCACCTGAAGGGAAAATTATCCCAGCAGACAAACACAAGCAGAGAAATAACACCTGCAGACATCACACATCATATTTTCGGAGAGAATCTCAGACTCTCATTGGAATTCTGTGAAAAGGTTTCAGAGGGTAATTGTTTGGATAATGTGGTTAAAGTGCAGGGCAAATAAGATTAGATACAGTCAGCCCTTAGCAGAGGAGGTTAATTGAGTTTTGTTTTCACCTAAAAGAAATTACACACCACACCTTTATCTGTGTAGTGTTCACTATGTAGTTCTGTCCAACAAATATTACCTCCGACCGTAATCCAGGTAGCAGTTAGTTTTCCATTTGAAACTGTGTTGGAAAACAGCACATAAAAAAAACAGCTGCAAACACATACAGAAGCCAACAAGTGGGTATTTGTAACAGAATTTTAGCTGCAACTCAACAGGCTCACAGCCAGTGCATCTGATGCCACTTTTCCACTGCATGTTACCTACTCAGCTCACCCCGGCTCCTCTGGACCAGTATAGGATGGTTCATTTTCCACAGCAAACAGTAACCCCTCAACAGCTGCAACATCTGCAGTGACACTCACCAACGCATGTCAGCCCTGAGTGCAACATGCGACTGGACAGCAACAACAATGGCGGGTAACAAGGGTCTTCTCTATTTTCTTCTTGATATTTGGCTGTAGGCCACAGTGAAGAGATGCAATTCATTTGTATAGTCCAAAATTAAAAACCTATCTTAGTGGGCTTTTACAAACTGCTCAAAATAAGCGTGAAAATAAATTCATGAAAGCCTGGACACTGAAACTAATACTTAATGTTCCTCATTGCCTAATTGAAATGAAGCTGCGTTTTATAAATAATTGAGCCTTGGGGGAAAAGTTTTCCCTTTTCAGGCTGCTAACCAAACAGAGAAACTCAATTTTTGCTCGAAGCTCTTGACCCATCTGTGCTTTAATTTTAAATTTCCTTTGCTGTAAGTGTTCACTGAGCCTACGGTACCTAACAGGAACAAACAGAGCCTGCCTGTGATGGTGTATTCACCTTTTCTTAATGCATCTGTAGAGGTCATGATATGGAAATATTAGTCACAAGGTGACAGCACGCTAGAGCGTTCCCCGCTTTATTGTCTTTTTCTCCTCCAAATGGGACACTAATGAACTTCATTCCATATTGAAAATGGCTTCAAAGTAGCAATTGAGACCATAAACTCATTAGGAAACTGCTTACTTGAGGTGATAAATCAAGTAAGAAGTAAGGTCATTTCCTCACAAGCTTGCAAGCAATCTGACTTCTTTTGAAACCAGCAGAGTCGCCTCCTGCTAGTAAGTACAAAGAATGCAGGCATAAAGCACCTCTGCGTTGGTTTTATTTTTCACTTTTGTCCACTTCTTATGCCAGCCATGAGAAGTGCTAATGGTAGTACTGTTGAAAATCAATAAAATTAGAAATTAATTTGCTATTCAATCAGCCTGCGGGGATGTTTAAAGGTCTCGACAAAAGCACAAGTAATGGAATGAAAAGTGGAATGTAGCCACCCATGCAGAATACTGATGCTCAATGGATTCTAAACAACTAACAAATTATTTGCCATCCTTGCTCTCGCTCCTGTATGAGCTGCCCCTGAGGTGCATATAAAGCAGCTATGCAACTGTATTGATAGGACTATGTGCCTGTTATTATAAATAATTCAAAACCAGATCAATGAACTGCTGTGTGTTTGCGTACACTCATTCAGACAACTTATTATATCAGAATCCTCTACAGTGCAGCAGATGTACAAACACTGCCTTCTTTGGGCTGCATAATTGTAACAGACCTAGTTTTAGCCATCCGCAGTTAAACAAACTAAATATTGATATTTGCTCGTGGGCACTGAGACACACTCTGCGAGCAGCTGAGAAGACATCAGTCAAACAGATATATCCATGAGCTGTGAACGCGCTTTGATTCCTAGATTCAAATCCAAATTTGACACTCACAGTGTTTCACCGCAGACTTGTGCGTCTACCGAGACGTTCGACTTCAAACGCTGTTCACACTAAGGGCCCCGTGGCAAAAAAAAGTTTCATTTTGACATTGATGGTTTAAAATTAAAGGGGAAAAGTCTGCCCTTAATCAGCTCTGTGTCATCAGTCTGTGAAATTCACTGCAGTTGTCATTCACCTCTTTCTTGTACTGACTTCAGCCCAACTTGTTTGATCTTCTTCTAAACTTACACCGCAGTGAAAAGCCCTTGACAAGCGCCTGGTCCCAAAGTGGATTTTAAATGTACAATGGGCCGTGAAGACACCAACTGTTATATGACTGAGCATTTATGATCAAAACTGTGCCTTTAAATTAAAAGCAACATGTCTTACGGTTGTTTCGTGTTGTAATCTGCCCTCAGTGTCTCTCTACTACCATAGATTTTTCGTTTTTGATTAGTTGAGCACTAAAATAGGAAAACTTTGATTATGGCTTTCTGGCATGAAAACTGTCCTTCAATAAATGCAAATCTTACAAAAATCTACAATTCCAAACCATTTTCTGATCAATATTGTTGTATATATACAAAACCACTGGGCTGGATTGTTTATTCAGCAATTTCGGACAAAATGTACTGTAAACTCAATTCCAATTGTTGTAAAACCAAATAATAGATCATTTAAAAGCTCTGCGCAAAATGTAATATTTATTTTAACATTGAGATATTAAATTAGCCATTGATAAAAAGTTACAATGAAATATATTATTTTATATTGAAAATGTATGTATATTTTTTATAGGATTTTTGCAGGAATTAGGAATAAGAATTTTGTATTAGTAAAAAATTTGTTTAACTTTTTAACTTGTTTCTTTCATAATGTATTGTAGTATGTTAGCACATTGTATCGATGCACATAGTGCATTGAATTACTTGAAGAAAATTAGTTACTTGGCAATTTTTCTGCATCTCTTTAAGAGAGTTTAGAGATATCAGTGATATCAATAAAAGTCAGATGTTCAGAATCAGAATACAACGTTGACCCCCGAGGGAAATCTGGTTCGTTACAGTAACTCAGTGCAGAAAAATAATAGTGAAATGTCTAAAAAATAAGAAAGATAAATGTAAATAGAAATGTACATTGTGCTATGAAATATATTTGCTAAAAATTGCTTGTTCACCTTTTAATCCTCGTTAACTCACAGTTTGATTAGACACTTGATGATTTAAGTTCCAGTTACTAAAATAGCATTTTTTAAAGGTGAAGTTCTTGTATCCTTTTCCAAAACGTATGGGACCGCTGACTTCACTTAAGAGAAAAACTTCATTTCAGAGTGTTTGCACTGTGTCCTGTAGCTCATCCTGCCCGGATAATTTTAGTTCTCACCTCCACGTGATGTCAGTTGTGAGGTCAGTGCAGCATGAGATTTTTCCTCTGCTGCTCGCTGGTTGGCGGCCGAATGAGGTGATTTCCTGTCTGCTTGTGTGCTTTGGGATGAGTCAAGGTGAGGTAATGCTGCTGTAAAAAAGAAATCATGAAGAGCTATGGTTCGGTTGGATCCCAAAAGACCTCATCCAGTAACCCAAAGGGCACCGGAGCCGTAAAAATAGTCACGGCTACTACTTAATCTACAGCAGCAGATGTGAGCATGTATTTCATTCTGATGGCGCCATTTGTCAAACTTTAAAACTTACTGCTTAAATGGGTAAGACTATATTTTAAACTTAGTTACTTAGTATTCTGAGCTGCATATAAATAATCCAACACACTGTGAAATCCTGTCATGTAGTTAAAAGCAAAACTCTAATGCCTGTATTTTTAACATTATATGTTAAATTAATATGAAACATTAACTATCTATTAATTATATTTACCAACATGGTATTCTGCATATACTGTAGCTGATGACAATCCTGTCATCCTCTGCTTTGTTTTGTCTGTCGGTAATTACCAGCTACTCAAACTCTAGTCAATCCGTACAGTGCCCAAGCTTGACTCACAAAGTCTGGATTGTTTGACGAGTGTGACCACTCTGTACCACACTGCACGCTTCCTTGGCGCTGGCACGGTTGGATGAAGTGTACATCGGCACAGTACGGTAGCTCAATCAGTAGTTGCGTTGCATAATGGATAAATCCGCGAAAAAGATTACAAATAGGCCAAAAAGTTAGTTAAGTCGTAATTATGTTCTGCCAACGTAATGACGTATTTAGTAAGTAGTAAACGTGCTCAGGCACGGATGTGCTTAGATCAGAAAATGCTTCGGCACTGTATGAAACATGTTTGAGTGTGCCCATAGTGACACAGTCAGCAGAGATTCAGTACGAGAGACAGGACTACTTCTTTAAAGAACGCCTCTCGTGAGAATCCTTTTCAAACTTGTCAGCAGGTCCATACGGTGTTTGTTATTTATTCATGTTTATGTCCCTCCTTTTCTTCGCAGAAACCTGAGGGCAATCTGGTTCAAACACGTATGGCTGAATCAGTCCAATTTAAGAACTTGCCACTGTGCAGCGTTTAGTAGACTAGTTTAGAAGTAGGAAGATGACAGAGCAGATCGTTTTCTGCTCACTCTGGCTGCAGGGTCGGAGCCGTGAGTGGAGACGGGACGAGACTGAAGTAGTACATTTATAGATCCCCACAACCTGCTGTAGAAAAGGCAAAGGTGTAAAATTACCTCCAAGCCATGGAGGTAGAGGCCTTAAGTAATGTATTTTTTTAATGAAAAAATAGAATTAAAACATGTCATTTTACAAAAGAGAAAAATCCTTTTTAAGGCTTTAATCAATGGCTGGATGAAGGTTTTAGTAATATGCTTATAAAAAATGTTCCGCTCATTTTGTTTAACATTAATCATGAGCCATTATGCCTCACAAATGATTTTAACTTTTCAAAAAAAAAAAAAAAAATGAAACTGTCCTTTTTATCTTCTTACAATGACAATAGAAGCTATTCTTAAATCGTTAATGTTTTTCTTAGTTTAAACAAAGTGTTACTGAATAATAAATTAGTAAATGAGTTACCTATTTGAGTGGAGACCTGCCCTGTGGAGCAGTTCCTGCCGTGTAAATCACTTTGTTTCATCCCGCTGGATGTGTTTGAAACTAAAATCCAGTTTAAAGCTGAGAAATGATGTCTTATGGTAAATTCTGTTGACATGAATCATTTCTCCTGAGAACCAAGGTGTACTTCTGTTGTCAGCCTCACTCGCACATCCATGTATTTTCTTCCTCTGCCCTGTTCCACTGTTGCTAAACTAAATCTAGAAATCTTGTGTTATATCATAAGGCGAGAATCCGAAAAGGAGGGTAACTGCAACCACTCATGCGGTAAAGCAAACTACAAGTATCATATATCTAAAACTGCAGACGTGCGACACGTGAGACCCGCTGAAATTCCATTTTGTGCTTGATAGCTCCACTTTTTCCACATCATTACTGTTTCACTATCAGCCGTCAAGACCCTTTAACTTGATGAGTTATCAGAATGCAGCTCTCTCGTCTGAATGAATAACAAGCCTGAGAATTTTTCTTTTGAAGAAATTCAATTAGACAAACACGGCTTTCTAATCCCATCACTAAAATACACCCAAGTCAGAGCGATGTTAATATGAGGGACGATTCGAGATGATCAGCACTAGACAAGATATTTGTTTGTGGAGTCTTGGAATATATGTGACTTGGGAGCTCGCGGTTCGAGCCTGCATATAATGTTGAGAATTGCAAAGATGATAATTATAAATAATTGAAATTGCAAACTGCTTAAGATCCCCATTATAAAAGACCTCGGAGGAGCAAAGCTTTTGCAGGAGGAAGCAAACTGAAATATTCAGGCCTAACCACTTCTACAAAAAGGCTTACATTTGACAAAACACAAAAACGTTCTGTCAACCAGATACACTGAGAAACAGATTTCATATCAGTAAAACTATACGATTACTGCTCAGTTATTTAATATATTACTTTCTTACATTTAAACAGTAGGGTCATATTTAATGTCAACAAAAATGCAGTTTGATAGAGACCAGATACGTCCGGATGTATGTTTATGTTATATTTGTTACAAAGAATTTGCATTACTGCGCTATGTCTAATTATTTGATTGGTCCTTTAAAAGAAAATGAATACATAATAGTTATACTAGACTGTATAAAACATACAGAGGTTAAGTAATTTCATGACTCATATGTATAAAAGTGTTCCTTAGCTCGGAAAAGCAAAAAAATACTTTAAAAAGTTGCTGTCATATCCATGATCTTTTGTTTAACTTTTAATGAATTCTCAGTTGTAGTTTTAGTATAAATTTTGGTATGAAAACAACCTGAAACTTTCAAAAGCAGCAGTGGTGGTGATGTTTGGGCGGGAACATGTCTCCATACCCGCAGGAGATTATGACATGTTGTA
>KV751315.1:16159981-16180986 GCA_001698575.1 Mola mola | reverse complement strand
CAGATTTATTTGTTTTATGTAAACATTGGAAAGCAGCACGGTAGTATGGGTAGTGGGGTAGACGCTAATTGATGTGTTAGCTGAAATATCCCAATATTCTCATACTCAAACTTGTCTAGGACTTGTTTGACAATAAAGTTCACCTGAAATGAAATGTCTTTTTAACCCATTTAGATCACATAATCAATCATACTGTTGCCTAGGGAACATCGATATAGGCCATAAAAATGACAAAAAACACATTTCTCTGTATTTTTTTATTCAATTACAAATATCGTTTTCCTCCAGTAAAACCACACGTCAAATGAAATTGCATCAGCATGTACGAGCCAATTTCAACGATTAATGTCATTGCATCCGGCTGTCAATCCATCTTCAGCAGAGCTTAACCGAGCTATGACCGTTGCTATAGTTACCAGCTATCCAGATGCATCCCATCATTATGTTGCACCTTCTATTGTGTGATTGGTTCATTTCCGTTTCAGTAGAACACTTCACAACTCGGCATTTAGATACTCTCCAGCGTCGGTTTCACATGGACATTAATACCTGAATGTAACACTGAGTTTCCACTGAATGTGTCATGTGGTCACGCTACCATGAAGCGACTATTAAAATCAGATCGGAGGTGCAAACTTTCCTTATGTCATCATGCGGTTACAACGAAGCATGCAGGCTAACTGTTAAACCAAAGGGAGTAACAACCCTGTTAGGATCAAGCATCTACCTTCAGGAAAAGAGAAAAAAAATACAGACCTTCTTTCTCCAACTTGCAGGCTTAACAGTGTACAAAATCATCCCTAAAGCATCTCTTGCCCTCCAAAGAGCGGTAATGTTGACGTATCTTAACACATGCACTTGGTCTGGCATGTGGTTTCAGACTAAGCCATCTTGGATGCCCGTCCGTCGCTTGGCAGCCACATTGTTGTCTAGTTTCTTTGTTCAAAACATGTGTGGTCTCAGCAGCCATTTTGAATCCGAACAAATTACCTTTGCCTGTTTCTCTCTCACATTTTAAGGAGGATAGTGTTATCTGTTGAATAAATGCTTCTGTATATACATGCTCTCGGTTTAATGTTATAGAAGACCTAATACCTGGACTTACACTCAAACATCAGATTTTTTCTTTTATTAGCTGTTCATCTGGTCATTTTGGTTGACGTCAATGTTAACTGGTACTCGAATCATCATAGAGTCGCTAATATGAGATTGAATGTGATTTCCTTACTCCTTTTTCCTCTTTAAAAAGTGTTGCCCCAAGACGATCTAATTCAAAATAGACCCGATGAGTTTAAATAGTTATTATCGCATCGTGTCCCAGCAGATGGATGAAGTTTTCGTCTTGTGGGGACCCCAGGAAAAGCAGCTATCTGCTATTTTCCCGCCTTAATGTCTGCAGTTTGTCGACATTCAACAGAAAAATTTGAATTTATAAGTGCTTTTACACGTAGCTCTGCAGTCCAGAGAGTTGCAGTTGGGCGGCAGTTTGATAAATAACGCTGAAGCTGCTCAAAATTTTGACTGACTGCACGACTTTCTTTATTGGCGCAAAGGAAACTATATTTTTGGGGTTCCTTGCTGCGTCAGGCAGCAGTGACGTGCAGGGTGCATCTTGATGTAAGGAGATTTTAAAAAAACAGCACAAAAAGGAAGGTGTGTCTGCATAAGGGAATAATGTTGTTAAAACAGCAGTGCAGCTTTATGTTTTTTCGGTTTCGTTTCTGGTGTTTTCGTCACATAATCAAACACACACACACACACACACGTTGGGAGTGGTGGATCGAGTACGCAGATCTTTAACTTAAGTAAAAGTAGCTGTACCACTACAGCAGTATTAGCAAGTATGAGCATCAAACTACATTTAAAATTCCAAGAACTTAAATATTTATGATGCAGAAGGGCCCATTTCAGAGTAATATATAGTGTGTTACTGCATTACAATTACTGATGTATTAATAAACGGTATAAACACCACTCAATGGAGCATTTTTTAGTTGATTTATTTTTGTGTGTTAACTGAAGCTTAATGTAGTCGAGCAGAAGAAGACAGTAGCAGACAATTGCCCTCACCTAAAGTACTACACTTGAGTAGCACAGTTGCATTCTTTCTTGGCAGTTTTTGACACACAGTTCTTGAATTTTTCATAGATGATATTCCGCCCCGACACTTTTATGGTCGGCTTTCAGCAATATAGCAGCTTTTCTTTGCTTTCAGGGTTCATCTCGTTTCACACGTCCCTGATTTAAATGGGCACTGCTGTATTCTGTCCATTAATAGTAATTATCCTTCTTCTCTGGCTCCAGGTAGCTCAGGGACATTTTCAGAAGTGATTCTGAAATGTGCTTTAGGTGGTGAAAATACCTCGGTGAGAATTTTAAGAAAATGAGGGAGCAGTGAGAGCGTAGAACCCCCCTCCCGGAATGCATTCGAGCTATGTCAGACATGAAAAATCCAGCCAATTCTCTTGTCTAAATGATGCCTCCAGTGTACTTTCTGCGCCTTTCACATTACTCTTATTTGTACAGCCGAAGGCAAACAAGGACAGCAGGGACTTAGTCAAATTTTGGAAAGTTTCCCCATAGAATTCTGGGTCAGAGGAGGGGGAAGAGGAGGAGTGGGAGATAAGGATGTTGCCACAGGGAATTTTCCAGTCAAAGAACATTATTTTATCACAGCTTCTTGGTACAGGAGGCAAAGACTCGCTGTAAATAGCACACCCTCTGATTGTACAGAGCACTTGACATCTAAATGGGAAGGTTGCATTTGCATGAGTTAATGTTTGTTCTTCCTGCGTGTGTGTGTGTCTCCACAGCCGTGCTACGAGCGAGTAAAGGACTGGCTTAATGAGAACCTGGTGGCACTTTGGATCTTTGCTCTATGCACTGCACTTACTCAGGTAATGACGGCTTTTAAGTTCCCTGAATTTCTCTTTTCTTTCAGCCGCCATTGGCTTAGTCCTTAGTATCTGCACCCTGAGATGGAGGCTCTTTGTGAAAAATAAACCTAACAGCCTACCTACAGCGTCCTTTGCATTAAGTGCTGAACACAGGATTTCTCTGGACAGCTGGAGCCCATATAAGCCTCTTGTGTTACTGCTGAATACCACATAGGAGGGTTTGACTTTCCATATATATATTTTTTTTTTATCTCCTTCCCATTCCATAGTGTTACGTGATATGCTTCCACAATCCGAGAGGAGGAAGACGGTACGATGCGCTGACTGTGATGCTGCAGGCTCATTTTTAGTCACCCTAGATTCTCTGTGCCCTTTTTGAAAATCCTACATGCAGCGAAATGAAAACCAGAGAGAGATGTAATCAGTGCCAGATTAAACCTCACACATATCTGTGATGTTCGCAGCTGGCTCACAGCATTATATAATACAAAAAAATGACAGAATTATGTCACTACACTCTGACAAGGAAGGCAGATTAAAACATGTTTGTCATTTTTTTTTTTACTAATTTTCTTGATGTTTCGTTGGTGCGGTTCCACCTGCTCTGATGTGGTCAGTAGCTTCTGATGACAAGTAAGAATAACAATCATTTCTAACTTGCTGTACGAAGTCTCAGCACTGATGATCATCATGGAATGAACTCATGGCCTCAGTTGCAACTGTTTAGCGAAATTTAGGTAGTCTTGCATCTTTATCCCAACCCAAACTGTAGATATCTGATGCTTCACAGCTTTTACCATTCAAGGGAATTTGTGTCAGAAACACCCAAAATTACACACATCCATTTAAATATTTCAGAGCTTTAAATTAAAGCTGTGACAGTCTTGATGTAAGAGTGACATTTTTAACCTGAAGTCTCAGGAACAGTTTGACACAAATTTGGCACAAACACTCACTCAGTCCCATCGATGGACTGATGACTGCATGTAGGACTGATGTGATCAAAGTGCGGAGGTTTGGTCCATTTTCTTGTTACTTCAAGACAACTGAAGCCGATAAAAGGTCTGGAGTTGATTTCAGATTTTGAATTAGCATTTGGCAGCTGTTTGACCAGAACTTTGAATGTGAAGTCCAAGAAGATATCGAAAACAAAATAAATCTGTCAGAGAAATAGCAAAAATTTTAGGAGTAGCCAAATCAACAATTTGGTTTATTCTTAAAAAGAAAGAATGCACTGGTGAGCTCAACAACATCAAAAGGCCTGGAAGGCCACAGAGGACAACTGAAGTGGATGATTGCGTAATCCTTTCTTTGGTGAAGAAAAAAAAACAAAAAACCTTCACAACAGAGACAAGTCGAGAATACTCTGGAGAAGGTATGTGCATCATTGTCACATGAGTCAAGTCTACAATCAAGAGATGAGATGCCATTATGAATGTAAATAAAAAGGGTTTACAACAAGGTGCAAACCACAGGTAATATTCATGAACAGGAAGGCCAGATTAGACTTCTCAAGAAAACATCTAAAAAAGCTTCCAAAGTCCTGCAAGCAGACTCCTTTGGACAGATGAAACCAAGATCAACTTGTATCAGAATGATGGGAAAGCTCCACCTCATGTGCAAACATGGTGGAGGCAGTGTTACGACACATGCATATATGGCTGCCAATGGAACGGGCTCACTGGTGTTTATTGATGATGTTACTGCTGAGAGAAGTATCAGTATGAATTCTGAGATGTATAGGGCTATATTCTCTGCTCACATTCAGCCAGATGCTGCAAAGTGATAGGACGGTGAATCACAGTGCAGATGGATAATGACTCTAAACACACTGCGAAAGCAAGTCAAGACTTTCTGAAGGCAAAGAAATGGAATATTCTTCAATGGCCAAGTCAGTCACCTGATCTCAACCCAACAGAGCAGCTTTTCACTTACTGAAGGCAAAAAGACCCACAAACAAGCAGCAACGGAAGGAGGCTGCAGTGAAGGCCTGGCAAAGAATCTCCGGGGGAGGAAACTCTGAATATGGTGATGTCCATGGACTCCAGACTTCAGGCAGCCTTTGACTGAGAAGGATTTCCATCCAAGTATTAAAAAAATCTGAACAATTATGTTAGTTTGTTGAAACACCTTTGGGCACCTGAAAATGGAGGTACTCTACATAAAATGGTACATTGACCACATCTTGATTGTTTTATTTCACATCCATTGTGACCCGTTCAGCCTCAGCCGCTCGGCGTCCTCTGTCCTCACCTACATCCGTCATTTAAAATGGATGAAGGCAGAGAGTCAGAGGCAACTAAAGGTTTACAAGCGCTGCAGCTCCTGACCCTCACTGGGCTGATGTATGTCATCTTTCTGCTAAAGTTGTTGTGCTTGAACATGCTGAAACACCAGGCCAGGGTGTCGAGATTTACACAACCTGGAGGTCATTTTGCCAAGTTTAAGGGCGAGAAAAGAGCTGATTTAGTCTGAACAAGGACCTAAAATGGAGAGAAAGATTTTGCAAATTGAACTGTTCCAATGTGGACGTGTTCTCAGGTTCACTCCAGCTCTACCAGCAACTGGTATATGCTGTTATGTTTTCATCTGTGTTGTGAAAGGGGCTTCTGATCTGTGTGTACTTGAGCATTTTAATGATTTAATAACTGCAAATGTAATATCTGCTGATCAATTTTTAGTTAGAAACAGATATTGTTGATTGTAAACACAGCAAAATTTTAAGTACAGATACACAGCTGGAATAAAACGAGACACAGGAAAAAAGGAAAAGAAAATAAATAAAAAGAAACAAAAGCCCAGGTACAAACAACTAAACGCAAATAGATTCAATGTTTTGGGGGAGGTGTCTTTTGATTTGAAGTTGTTTAAAATATTTAGCAGGAGTGATGAAAGCGACAATTTAGAGATTTGAGCTATGTTTATAAATTGTAAATATTATTTTTATTACTTTATTTTTTGGATTAGCCCACATACAGAAATAATGAATCAGTTCTTTGACGCCTATTTTTTTGTTTGTTTTTATGTACATATACTAATCATATTATTTATGCTTATGCTGTTAGACATGTTGTGACTTTGTTAAACTGCTCAGTAATAATATGTATCACAATTACATACTGTTGCATTTTTAACTTAGAAAGTCACACTTTATCTGGTATATTTTGTCTTTAACTATGTGTTTTTGAAACCTTAAACTAATTACATGAAACCAAAGCACACATTTTTACTTTACTAACTCCAGTCCATTTAAATTGAAAATCAGTAATTCCAAAAAGGAATCTGTCATAAAGTGTCATTTGTATTAAATTCAGAAACTGCTGAAGATAAAAATCTCAATACACAATACAAAAATACATTTTCAACTGATCTGAAGTTTGAGTTGCAGATGAAAAATAAAGAAAAAATAAAGTGCTCTTACTCCAATCTGTGCGACGTCTGTCAGATGAATAGCGCACAGATTGGAGTGTGCAACTGCTCCTCTTGTTGCTCCTCTTATCCAAAGAAATATTAATGAGATTTGGATTAAATGCTCTAAGAGGATTCGTTTCTTTTTGGAATTTAGTGTCAAGCAGATGCACATTATGATAAGAGAGAATGAGCCAAACAGACAGAAGAACTCGTTTCATTTAACCGTAACTTCACACGTCTGAAGCCGCTGATGTCTGATTTGTTCCCCGTGTTTTGCTGCAGATCCTGGGCCTGGTCTTTTCCATGACGATGTTCTGTCAGTCAGTGAAAGTAGAAACCTTCTACGCCTAGAAGTCGACCGCGGTGCTCCTCAGCACACTTGGATCGTTTCTCATCAAAGAGGGACAAATATAGACCCGCCGTCCTCTTCCTGCCCTTCCCCCCACAGACTCTTCTTCCCAACGCTTGTCCTTTCGGTGACATTTCCTCTCAGATGTCACAGTTCACAGTTTTTCTGCCAACTATCAACAGGCGCAGTGTCAGTGTAATACCTGAGTTGGTACCTATGGTTTGCTGTGTGTCAAAAGCTAATTTCTGTGATACATTTTATGAAGCAGTATTATGAACATGTATAAAAAAGTGTAACTCGTTTTTTATTGTGTTTTGTTGTAAATTATTTTATGGTTTGTATGCGTTTTCAAAAGGAGAGCTACAGATGGGAAAGTGCTGCAAGTGCATGTCTCCTGCAACAGTGTGTATTAAATGTTTCGGCTCGACTAAAAACGCACGTCATCTTGTCATTCCTGAACTGGAAATGCTCAAGGTTTGCCAGGAAATGGCTTGTAAAGTCCTTGCAGTCCCTCTGCTGAGACATGCTGGAGTTATTTAAATATTTTGCAGCACGGAACTAATCTGACCATAATTAGATATATTGGATAAAACGAGCCGCTCTGCGACTTCACGCACTGTGGAACATGGAGCTTTTTAACTGGGTGGATTCACAAGGAGCATGACAATTGCATCGACTACAGTAAAATGGTTCTGTCAAAGGAATTTAAATGAACCAGCGACAGGATGCTTCAGGCTGGCCTGAGGCGATTTCCTCCCAGGCACCAGTCACAACCCATGACAAAGATCCATCTGCAGCCTCTGAAACCCCCTTTAGCCTCTCTGTGACTCTTTAAGTTCTTTTTTCCTCCTAGTTTGGGCCACCAAGTATAATCCGCGTTCTACATACACAACAGACACACTTTGATTGAATATCCCCAAAAGAAAATTGGTGTAAGAGGTATTTTCAGATGCATATCAAGGTCCAAGTGCAGCTGCTGCATTTGTTAGGGTTTTTTTTTTTTCCCCCCCATTTGTTTCTGCCTTCAAACTATCTTGACCCGAGACTGCAAAAGTCATTTGTGAGACTATTTAAAATAGTACTCTGAAATCAAGCAAATGATTTTCACAGAACTGTAAGTAGGTGGCGCAATGACATCATCCTGGCAAGAGAGTTTGGTCTCCTATTGCAACCCAAAATTGTCCAATATCATCGGATAGCACTTGTCAGGTTCCCCTCACATCTTATTCTTACTGTTCGGCTTGAGTGGCCGACGTGCTCAAATTTGAGCGTCCATGACAGATGTACCTTTATTTTCGGCGTCTCTGAGCGATATGCAAAACCTTTACCTGCCTGCCACACAAATTCTACATGACTTTGGTCAAGCTGAGATATAAAATCTACTGTAGAGACTGAATGCTCCCGGTGCCAGGGGCCGACTTCCTGTGAACGCCTTCAAATCATGCTAATCATGTAGCAACGTAGTCATGCAGAATAACAAATTAACGGAAAGAATCCGCACTAAAAGGACACAATAACCTTTTTCACGCGAACGAAACGCAGTTCCAGCAAAAACCAGCAGCAAAAGGGGAACAACAACAAACTTTGCTTTGTAAATCAGCTGTTTCTCACCTTTGAGGATTTGTGGTCACAGAAAGTAGCCAGTTGCATAACTCCGCTGCTAAACGCTAATCCCCAACGACTTCCTGTGAGGAGCTTCCTGACCCACAGGAACGTGGGCCGCTTCTGGGCCTCAACGCACCTGCTTGTGATTGTGATGGGTTTGATTCTGCTGGCTCGGACATTTCTGCAAAATCATCTGTTGGCAGCCCGAAATATTCTCGTCCCTCTTCGCCCGCTGGTTCAGTGGGTTTTGGACCTACAGTAAGAAGGCACACTAGGCATACATATAAGGCTTTGTAGAGGGTATTTAGGCTTATGACATCATCATTCCAAGGGGATAATTACCCAAAATGTACAAAGTTTCACTGGGCGGAACCTCCAACCTCAAGTACTGAGTAGCATCTATACTGTTGATTTCCCTGCAGAAATCCCTCAAGTGTTACCTTTATTTTGGTATCAAGATTGTTCTAATCCTGCACGTGCGGAAATAGACACTATTCATTTTGGGCACATAAATTACCAAGAATCCCAACAAATATACCAGCCCTAACTGACACAAATCCTTCCTAAATATCTTGTTTGGGTTTGCCAAAAAGAATGTTTTCTAGCTACCTGGAAAGAAAATGTAGTCACGGTTTGAGTATATTATATTGATAAAAGGGCTATATTATTTTAGACTTTTAAGGTTTTTGGAAGCAAATCAAAACAGCGATGAGTGTTGTTAGCCTAGAGGTGTTTTTAGTATTTATCTTTTAAAAAATTAAACTTTAGTGTCAAGACGCAAAGAGGTTTAAAAGGGAACTCTCCTGCTTAGAGTCCTTGGACAGACAATTTTAGACAAGAATTAAGCATTTGATCCCCTGACGGGATGAACATTCTACACTGAAATGAACACAAACTCTACTGTAAACACTCCACGTCTCCATAATCCACTTTTAAAGGTCCCTGAGCCAAATGTAAGGTAAATTCCAACTTTTCTGATCCACCTCAGCTCTCCCCCGGAAGACGGTCACATGGATATGACAGGACGACTGGATATCCAATTCATAAGACTCCCGCTGGCAACATAGGCTGAAAACATTTATCCGGCTTTATTTGGCATCCAAATTTTTTTGCCCACAGAGTATAAACGTCTCTCTCTCTCAAGAGAGACTTCCTCTGAGCGGGCTGGCTGACTTCCTGTTGGCTCCCAGCTCGTAGAAATGGTATAAAAATAACTAAAGCTACTTCACTGATAAAGCTCTTCAGGAATTTTCATGGTTCATTATACAAGACGTATCAAATTCTAAACATAAGAAGAGCAATTTTTACCGACTTCACAGCTATGTGGGACACTAAGACATGTATGCTGATGAGAAATTGTCTTTTAAACAGTAATGTCCGTAGGGGATTTGCATGTTATAATGCTCTGCACTGCCCCCATTGGCCCAGCTCTGCAGGTGCTGGATGTTGGCCCGGCGTGATGTGGTCAACAGGTGACGCACAGAAAGACTCATTCACACGTTTCCCATTTACACAGTATATTCCTGTTAAATTGAGTTACTCTCCGCCAGACCTCCCCCACAGCGTGTTTCAATAACTGCCAAATTTTTGTTTGGATATGTAAGTTGTTAAACTTAACTGGAAACCAAAGGCACCGGTGACACTGGTGACCCAAAGACCGTACAAGTATGTGATGAGGCTCCAAATTGTGTCATTCACTAACATGGAGGTAGAATTTAAATTTTTGAAACTGTAATATCTCAACGGTCGATTTAGCTCCCAGGTTTGAACCCTCCTCGGTAATATCTGCACACACTTTTGTTTTTTCCTACCTGTAGGGCAGAATGGGCAGGGGTTTAGTAAAAACAAATGAGACTCATATAAAAACAATCTCTCGTAATCAGGTGTTTCTACCCATGAGAAGCGTGGGCCAGGGTCTGTCCCCTGCCTGTATTCTCTTATTCTCTTCTGTTCAGGGTATTTCTTGGCGATGGGTGTGCAGCCCCCAACCAAACAGGGTGCAAGGTGTCAGTTCTACAGGTGGCACACCGAGCTCAGTTCTGGCAACAGCAATCAACATATGTGGGCTTCTGGAATCATTGAGCCAGGGAGGAGGGGTCAACTTTGAACCGTAACTGACAAATGCTTCTTTCTCTACTCTTAATACACACACAGCACACACGCTGAGATGTAATTTGAAATTGACGAGGCAGAAGTAGAACCTTTCCTCAGCCCCTTTTACACCGAATACCAGCATCTTTTCACATGCCAACTTTGGCTTTTGGTGATGTAACCTATGGACCTCTAAATCTGTGTTTCCGTGCAGCGTTTCGGTGTTCTGATTGAGGTATAAGTCAACTTAATGCGCGCAGCCCAGCACCTAATGTAGTCGCTGTATTATGAAACAATAAATGAAAACGATAAATGAAAATGACAAACACAGCTTCGGGCATTCTCTCACTAAAACCTCATTACACAAAGTGGACCCACAGTCGGCGTTCCTAAAGCTAGAAAAAACTGTGTTTCCACAGCACATGATGTAGAGCATCTACATGTGCCGGCATCATGGCTCACAGCTGTGATTGAATACAAATAACCTAGTCTGGTGCTAAACATGAGACTTAAACGCTACAGTTTGCTATGACATCACAAACAGTATAAATGATTTACAGAACACGCAGTAAACGTGGCTGGAAATAAAAGTTTCTGAGTAATTTAAAGATTTATGGTCTTCTAGGCACAGGCCCGGCGGTCCAGGGAGTCAGGGGCCTTCAACACAAAACAACTACATAAAAATGACCACAGTGGCACACAAGCCCAAAGGGATGCAACAAACACAAGATTACAAAGACACAAAACAACTACAAAGACGCCGACACCACAACATGCAGACACAAAGAGTGTGTTTTAAAGCGTACGAGTGACAGTGAGCGAATGGATGGAGGCATTCGTTTGTTTATGTGAAATCTGTTCTTTTATTTGAGCCCAGACCTTGAGTCCACCGGAAATTCTTTTTCATCTAATCTAATCTAAAAAAATATAAATGACAAAAAAAAAAAAAAAAACGGACAAAAAAACTACAAAGAAGCACTAGATGCCTCAGAAAACAATCGCGTGAAGAGAGTCTCTCTCAGTTTAGTGGGGTCAAAGGTATCAGGGGCCCAAAACAACAACAAACAACCACAAAGAGAGGAAAAGTGAACACAGATGCAAGAGATTACGAGGAAGAGCAAAGTGACATTAGTGACGCCCAAAGGAAAACAAACAACTACAATGAGATTCCTCCTGATTGTTGTAGCCATTCAGTGGCGTTTAAATGTTAATTTTTTTTTTTGTTTTCATTTCCTAATTTATTTTATTTTGAATAATATTCCTACATGCATTAAAGCTTATTATTTGTTTGTTTGATTAAATGTATTATTTTGGTGTCTGTAAAGTATATTCACATAGTGGTCACCAGGTGAACGTACCGTGACTTTATATATTTGGGTACGCTGGGACGGGGTAATCGGCACCGGAAAGGTTCCTAGTATTGTTTTCTTACCAGGGCAACAGAGGCGGCACAATCCATCGCCATAGCTGCTTGATTGCGCTTGATTAATTGTGTTGTTTTTCCTGGTTCCTGTGAAAAGAGCACAAAGAGACCTTTCCCTCTCTATCAGTGCAATGCTCTAGTAAGAATGTGGGGCCAGATATTTGTCTTTGGTTTGGTCAGGAACCGCTGGTCTCATCATTTATCCACGGGCACAGTGGAACACCCAGCAATGAAATATATTAGATGTCTCAGGAGAGTCACAACTATTCTAACTAACTTTAACTAACCTCAAGTTATCTCATCTACAATGTTAAAAAAGCCCACAAAACTTTCTCGAACACATTTAAGATTCCTGGTTGATTCCAGTGTGGGGAATGTGGCCGCTTGCTTGGTTTGACACAGCGATGCCTCTCCAGATGCTGGCATCTCCCTCCGTTGCCCCTCGAATTCACCTCACCGCTTCTGAAGATCTCTGTTTCCTTTCCACCCGTCTCATGTATTATTCAGCCTTGTGTTCACTGGTTTTCTCCCATCTTGTGCTTGATCAATAAAACATACCTGTGTGCTCGCTCCCTCACCTCGGCAGCCTCTCGTCTCGCTCCTGAAGCCAAACTGTGCGCTCATGCTGAGCTGATGAAACAGCATAGATAGACGGGCCTTTCCAAACTCTGAGAAAGTGACCCTCTTGCCTGGGTCAGTTTTGTCTCTAATTCTGGAAGTCAGATGAAGTCGCTGTATTTGTCACCGGCTCAGAGTGTCTCTCCTAAAATCCAGAGGAGCTGTCCCCTGGAAAAAAACAAAAAAAAGCCTCACTATGGAACATTTTCTTTTTAGTATCCCACTTCAAAGAAGACGTACAGCTCAGAATCCAGTATTTCATCACCACAGAGCAACACTGAGGGTCTCTTGCTCTAAATAGAGCTGAAAACATAAAGGTACAGCATGTTGGAGGTTTTCTAAAACTCTCAAATTGATTAAATTGATTAAAACAGACTTTTATCTTGAACAAAGAAAAAACATGTATTCCCCAACTTCTAAAGTGGGGAATACATGTTTCATACCTTATCCGCATTTATTAGGTGAGTGGGGCCATTATTAAGAAGAAACGCTCTCGACACCCGGAATGAAGATGCAACAAAAGTTACTTGACACCTGAGTTGTGAACGGAAAAATTCCTCATCACTTTGTCAGCTGACTTGATTTGAGTAGTTAAGTCGAGTCGATTTTTCTTTGCATAGCACTAAATGACAACCAAAAGTTGTCTCAAGGTGTTTTTTTATGAAGAGCAGTTCTAAATTATACTCTGATATTTTGATCAAGCGATCCAACGATGAGCAAGCAGAGCATGACAGCAGCGAGGAAAAATTGCCTTTAAACAGGCAGAAACCTGGAGCAGACCCTGGCACGAGGTGGACGACCCACTGCCTCGACTGGATGGGTTAATATTACACTAATGGTAATACTAATACTTCTACTAATGCTAACAACAGTAATAATAATGACGTAGGCAGTGGGCACCAAGCAGGACCACAGCAGCACTCTGATCATGATCCACCTGGAACCTGTGAAACAACAAAGCCCAAAGACTCCAGGCAAGATGGAACGTTAGTATAATGCGTTGAACATGGACATTTAGAGGAGCAGAGGGAGAGGAGGAGTGAGGAGGGCAGTATATGATGGAATGTCACCCAGTAGCCTAAGCCTATAGCTGCAAAACTAGCAGCCAGATAGGCCAGCCCTAACTACTGTATAAGCTTTATCAAAAGGTAAGTTTTAAGCCGACTCTTAAAGGAAAAGAATACGTGAATATGTGACCCCCGTCACAGAATCAGTGATGGTGGTCACTCATTTCATTTTTGATTTTCTTCCTTCAGTAAATACTTTTTGTGTATTGTATTTTTAACGCATTTCTTGCTTGAGTTCTTGCCAGTGCAGCTGTGACAACAATCCATTTCTGCAGTTCAGGAGACTGATTTCTGTATTGTCCACCAAACTTTACCTTACTTTCAATGTTAATATTCTGTTAATATTTCAGTTCCACTCAAGTGACCATTTAACACTTAATAGGAAACCATCTGAAAGATTAAATACTTTGCGTTTTGGTTCAGCGACAAGCTGTGTTTCCAAAACATATTAAGGAACTGACTTAAGTCCTTAAAAGCACTTTATGCACTCTCTCCTGGCTGTACTCGTAAACCCTCTAAATGCAGTCTATAAATTTACCTTCAGGTGCATAACTGGATGGCTTTAGGGCACATCATTGTTTGTGTGAAAAAGTTAAGCGACCAACGTCGGCAATGAGAGGAGAAAAGCAATGGCTGTGTTCAATTTATTTTCAAAACACTTCCTACCAAATTACCTGGGTATTTTACACGGATCTTCACCCATAATGTTTTCACTGCAGTAGGTTCAAAGACTGCCTGAAAATTCACATAGTACAATATATATTGGAAGACTGGATTTTAAAAATAATGCCGCACAATGCAGATTAATTTGCAGAAATGTACAAGGCCTGATGGGTCGGCCCCTTTCTGTGCCTTCTGGACTCTTTCCACTGGCTAGAAACAGTGCAAGTGTTTCATTCATAATGCGGTTCGTTGTATTATATATATGTATTTGTTATATATTCATGCACTGTAGTATGCCATATCTATATTTCATTAACTATATCACTATGTCGCTCTCAATTTCCCTTCCCTGTTTAGATAAAGGTTTGCATTCACTTCATGTCTGTGCTTTAATTCTTGTATCGTAAAGGGTGATGTTGGTTCACGGGAATGGCTGAGACTTTGAATGTATCTGGTAACTAAGAACATCTCAACAGTTATTTTGTGCATCTCTTTGGCACTTTTTAAATGAAGGTCCTGTATAGAAGTTTCAACATCAACTTTTAAAGTGAAAAACTGTGTGTGCTTGCTTGGTTTAACGTTGTACCATCAGTGTCGAACTGAAAGGTCGCACTCTGCTGCCTTTTCTGCACTTGGCCATCCATCAGACCCCGGCTAGTTTTGATTTAATACACATCAATCAGCTGGCACAACAAATTACGGCGCCATTTGCAGCGAGCTTAAAAAAAAAAAAAAAAAAAAAAAAAAAAAATTTTTTGAAATCTATTTCAGTAAATGAATATATTTTTCAGGATGAAGGGTAGAGCACAGCAATGACACACAAATGATCATTTTATTACTGGTCTGACTACATTTGCAGAGTTTGGGTTTTTTTGTGTAACCTTTGAGTTGCAGGCCAGAACCATTAATTGTCTATTTATGATTTATTGTGAAGTCAATATGGCGACTTTCTTCCTTTGTCAGCAAACAAAACGCAACAGGTTTGTTTAACATGATGATTTTGTTGTATACTGTTACAAAAAGACTTTGCAGGTGGAACATCCTAGACGATAAATCCCAAGGGTAGTTTAACAGTTAAGGAAATGATGAATGGTAAGCTCCTCCTGGGCTACACCATCCATAAATGTCTTGGTCTGCACAACATCGTCACAGTGGTTACAGTCGTGACATTTGTAGGATCCTTTTGGTTGTGGAGGACGCCATGTTTGTTGAGTGTTTTGTTGTACCCGTTTGTCCTGTGCAGTAGGACGTCTCTTAAAACTGATCAGTGGTGGTTCAGGGAGGATCTGGCTGAGTGCAACGTACTGTCTGTTGTGACAAAAAGCACTCTATCTTTTGTTTGTTTGGGAGCAATTCTTTCTAAAAGACAAGTGTCCATGCGTTTCACTTTAGTGATCTTTTTTTTTTTCCCGGTGTTGTTATTGTAGCCCCTTTTTTTGAAAACATACACTTACATAGGTACAATTTTTGTATTTTCACAAAACATCATTATTCTTTATCATCCCTGTGTTTCACAACAAACCAAAGCACTTGTTTTTGTCACATGTCCCCTTTTGAAATGTACTTACGCGATCATTGGCCTCTAACTCGTCATTTCCCGTCAAAACTTTGTGTTTTTGTGACCAAACATAGTATCTGACCCCCAGTCGTGTAGTTTGAACTGACAGCACAGCAAGATTTCCGATCGCAGCACAGTGAGTCACGTAACGTGAAGTGAACAACAATCCTGCAACAGTCGTGTTGACTGAACTTTTCTGTTCACTAATACATAAAAAGCAGGTTACCTGTACGCAGATTAGAAGTACTGCAGGCTTTTTATGGTTCGGCCTTAAAGGTTACTACCTCATTTTATGACTACTGCTCATTTCTAAATGTGTTCCAATCAATTTGTCATCTACTTGTTATGTGCCATTCGCAATCTCTGTACCGTCTGTCAGTAACTAATGTTTATTTAAGTGATTGTAGATTGTAGTGCAATTAAGTGTATCATTTTCATTGACAAAAGTCATTTTGGTAGGTAGTTTGACCATTATTGTGATCGCGGTCCCCAGACAACCTCCTGAGCTCAGTGTGTCGTCTCATAGCGTCTGCAAGGTCACAATAAACAATGCCAGAAAATGTCTACGTCGTCTCTCTGGAGCGTAGTTATACATTTTGGCAACCAGATTAACCAGATTAGCATCCTAACATGGCTATAAGAGACGAGCTGTGTTATCAGACACCCCCCTAAATGAAGAATCCCTGCCTAATGTAGGCCACCATGATTTGAATATTTCATGCAGCGTGCCTGAACATCAAAACCAATCCCAATTTACATACAGCTAACGAGATTAGAGGCGCTACATTATTAACACAATTGGGCAAAAAAAGGTTTCCAAAGAGTGTTTATTAGTCATCTTGAAGTTTTTCTTAAATTTTTACCCTCACAATGAGGTGTGATATCATGGAGAAAGCTCTGGTCACTTACATTTAAATAGGGGGTGTCTTTTATTACCGTCTGTACACAGAAGAGCCCTCAGCTTCCCCTGCAGATGATGCATATGTGTCTCCACATTATTCTGTCAGCAATCAAACGCGCTCACACTGTTATCACGGACAGTTGCAGGTCTGGAGAGCTGAGAGACAATCATCTACACTGCAATGTTCATGTGATCCACTTCCATGATAGAAACAGAAAAACAATCATCCAGGACCGGATTTACTGAGGCTGGATCACAGACCTGCAGAAGAATACAGAAAAGAGCTTAAGTCTCCCCTTCAGCTGCAGCAGACACAGCAGTGGCAGTAACAAATTATGTGCCAGGAAGTCGGAGCCCCCTGCCGGGGCCGAACGCATTAACCGTGCTGTTTAGACTCCGTGAAACCGTCCACTTCTGTTCTCTGGGAAAAGGCCGAGTTCACGCGAGGACAGTGAGAGTCACACACGGTGGAGTTGGTGACGGAGAGCTCAGGTTTCCTCTGAGTCAACGAGCAGGTCCAATCTAACAATCGGACACACTTGAAGTAAGTGCTCCGCCTCTGAGTGCAGAAGCAAAGGCAGACAAGTGTAAAACGGTGCTCTCAGATAGTAATTATGGGGAAAACGCATTTTGGGAGACTAAAGCTGGCATGATAGTGCAGACATTCCAAACCAGAGTGCAGGACCCCCAGGTAATCTAAAAAATCCATTAAAGCATTACGGTTTGTTTTTTTAAAATGGTGAATTTTTGATTGATTTATTGAGTAGTGTTAATTATTGTTGGGCATTGAAATGTTTCAGGAGTGGAGTCATGTACGAGAACAGAACACCAGTTACATTTACTGCAGACATTCATGTTCCTTTTAGGATTAATTATTAATGTTGAATATCTTCAATTTGCTCATTTAGCATCATTGTTGGGTTACAACTTTTCATTTATATTTGTATTTATAAGTTCTTTGGGTCAATACATGGGATGGTGTATGAATAGCAGCCAACCTTCAGGGTCATTTTGCATGTTATTTCACACAGCTTTTCAAGCCATTTACGGTCAGTAACGGTAGACGAGTTTTGTCTCGTGACATTTGGCTTAGACATTAAGATGGCTTGAAAATGTACACTTTACAATAAGGTCACATTAATTAACATTAGTTAACGCAGTCGTAGGCATTTACTAACAGTTAATGAATATCTACTGTAATCATTTACTGTACTAACAGTCCTCATCTTAACTAAGGTACTATTCAGTAGTTCTTAACCATACTGTTAACATTAGTTAACATCGTAATATCCATTAACAAACAGTTAAATAACACAATGAGAAGAGTCTTGATACAGACAGACACCTGACCCTAATAAAGCATTTATTAACCCGAATCAACCGTTAATTAATGAGTTAATTACAGTTAACTATGGGGGGGCATTAATCTTTGAAAGCAGGTCCGGAGCAGAGTTGACATGGGTGTTTATAATGAAAAGAGGATCTAATTTAGAGACTACGGGTGTCCTTCAAACCTCCTCACTGCCACGCCATCACGTATTGAACTCTTTTGTCCCACTAGCAGCACAACAACAAACCCTCAATTAAAGGTCCAGGGCAGCAGCAGCCAGCAAATATCTCTGTTTCTAGTGGAAAGAGCCGCCGTTGCAACTTTTTCAACTATGGTTTCATACCACCTCAGTCCCTGTAAATATACAACATCATCAAATTATTATAGGTCCATTTCCTACTACAATGTAACTCTTTGAACATCTGTACGGCGTCCTGCATGTGGAACACAACACGGTGCTGCCGGTGGGCAGTGAGGCAGCGTCGGTGCATGCCAGCTGCAGGAGGGATTTATGTGAGGTTTTCTCACCAGGGTCAATTGGTTTGAAATGGCAGTTTCATGGGGCGAACTCAAGGACATGCTAACAGACTGTGCTGGAGTGGGCTGGAAGTAGATAAAGATAGGCGTTATATCAAGTCCAGCTGTTTTTTTGTTTTATGTTCTTGCTGTGAGGAGACAAAATAGGCTCCTTGGAGATGAACTCGGCCTCCCCAGTATCCAACACCTGCAATTTTCACACAGTGCACGTCAGTTACGTTTGTGCACAGCTTCCTCTGGTGTCCTGCAAACGTAGGAAACGATACTCTCACAATATAGAGGCAGATTTTAGAGGCGGGTGCTGCAGCTGCTCTACATCAAGACCCTGGGCATGATGGGAAACGTAGGGCTGACGCGTGACAAAAGAGCTGAAAAAAAGAGCTGAAAAAAAAAAAAAAAAAGGTTTAAAGATATTCAACATGTATAAATGTGGTTCATTGTAGCGTATATCATTATCAGACTTTTTTGGGGGGTTTTTGTATTTCTCTGAGAGGCAGCCTCTCTTTCTCAGGAGAACCTTGAGCATATTCACACCTGGAAGCTGCCCAGCTCAACCACAGCCTCATCTGCTGGCCACTGAGGGAGGTTTTAGGGTTCAGGGCCACCAAGACAAGGGAAGTTCTGCTTATTCACATTTTTTTTTTTTTTTTATACGATGGGACTAGTTATTAAAGCAGACTTTGACCTTTGACCTTAAAAGCCCTAAAACCTTCTCCAACTTTGTTGTTGGAGGGAATTAAATACTGTGAGAAACTGATCAGAGTTAAGCGTTAAAATGATCTACACCAAGCTTAGAGAATACATCATTTAAAAAAATAAAAATACACAGCTTGGTTTAAAGACAGGTATCACATACATCTACAAGCTGTAGAGGGTTTTTTCCCCCCATTGTGATTCTCAAAGGGGGAAACGATGGCCGGTCCGGCAAGACTGACAGAGGCAAACACAACATACATTAATTCACGTACCAGAATAAATGTAACAGGCAACTCTGAATTAATTTGCTCAGGATCCTTATTTTAAGACTTTAAGACACTTTTTAAAATCACCTGAGGGAAATTTCTCTCTGCTTCACTGAGTTTCAACGATAGTGCAAATCTACAGCATTCATAATTGATTCCATCCATCAGTGAGATAAAGACTGTGAAATAAAACATGTTCTAGAGTTGTAATAAAAATGTGTTACTATTTTAGCTGCTGAACAGAGGAGCATTTATTATCATTTTCCACCGATAATTGGACTTTTTTATTATTTTTTTTTATTTAAGTCATTTAATGGATACAAGATGTGAGAGTCAGTGCTCTGCCTAAAGGTTCTGGCTTTCAGAACCTGAAATTTAAATCTGAGTTCTGGACCGGCACCGTCACTGGATTGACCACTACGCCATCATTTTTTTTTGGTTTTCCCATCTTTGCTGGAAATATAAATAGAACCTCACAATGCTTAAGTCATCCTTATTATTATTAATGCCTCTTGTATATCATTACATTTCAACGCAAACATTTCCACCTTTTCGTTAAACATTCCAGGTTAAAGGTGAAAGCTGGGGCTTGTACCTTGTGCGAATCCAGCATGAGACTGATAAGGAAGCAACTCGGCTCCCCCTCCCTTTCCTGTTTCTGATCTTTAACTCTGCGTCGCCCTGTATGGCTCTTTGGCATGTATGCAGTTGTTGATGATGCTGGAAGAGCAACTTTTCTTGCTGGGGTTTCCCACCATTGGCTCGGCCTTTCACCATCTATAGGGATGTGTGTGAACATCGTCATAAAGTGGCCAAGAGTAGCTCAATCAACCGGTGATTTAATGCACCACGACAAACACGCTGAAGGCTGAAGGTTTATAGTTAATAGCTCTACCCTGAGTCCACTACGCACATCACCTGGGCTGTCGTGAGCATTTCATTGTTGTTTGTTGGTGAGTCTGGCTGCTATTGTTACTTCCTTCTTCATGTACTTGTTCCTGTCCATGAAACAATGGTGACTGAAAGGCAGCATAACTTTTGGGAGTTAATAAATGTTACTTTAATTGAACACATTGCAACAGTTATTCCATTTCTTGCCTGTGAGGCACAGATTGTGGACATTTCTTTCCCAAATTTGCAGCCATCTGACAGACTTGAAACGCTGTCATCCAGCAGACTTCTTCAGGGAAATTCTCCTCGATTTTGTCCGTGTTAGCCCCACAGCAGCAGAAAATGACACAGAATCGTGTAGGAGGACATACAAAGGGACTAAATGGACCAAGAACAGCTGCTGCTATTGTCGCTGCAAAGTGCAGTTACATTTTGTCAGGAGATGCATTTCAGATTACAGCGAAGGGTGCGTGGCAACGCAGCACTTATGGCATAGATCCAATGCAAATTCAACAAAACACCCTGATATCACAAAGAAAACAGTGGTGCCAGTTCAGCTAAATGCTAAAAGCAGTTAAGAATACATAAGCATTAAGAAATTGAGGATGAAATTAGATTAAACCAGCCTCCAAATTGTCAAAATGGCCAATATAAAGGGAGAAACTCATACAACACTGTCAGATACCGCCTACATGGCTCCCT
>KV751315.1:16124531-16159866 GCA_001698575.1 Mola mola | reverse complement strand
CGTGAAAAAGGCTGGATAACTCCAACTGCCCCGAAATGGAGCTTAATTTATCAAGGTCCTTACAAACAGAAAGAGATGATCAGAGAGTGAAACGGAAAGTGTAAACGTGATACAGAACAAAATACATCCATAACAACAGCTAACACCTGCTCATGCAGTTTGTAAAATTTCACAAGGGGCCCAAATTTGTCAGGGCACCGCTCTCGATGAGGGCTTCTCTGAAACTATGAGAATCTATTAGCTCTAACCAATTATTTTTTGTGCCTAAACCCACCAAACTGTGACCGCTGACATCCAGTACTGTTTAATAACACCATATTTATCATGTTGATGGGCCCAGACGTTCCTTCTGAGAACCACCGAGCTAGAAGCTGTTTCTGTTTTGACAATCTAAAATAGTTTGCATAACAAAAGGCTGGGAACTCCTGAGTTAATCTACAAAAATGCGACATCACCTGCTGTCCAACAAACAGCAGTGTTTAATAGGGGCGGGGAAAAAACTAAAATCGATACAGTAAAATATTGCAACATTTTGTTGATTTAAATGCTCCAAACATCAATATTTTATTACATTACTTCTAAAATGTTCTAAAACAAGGTGGTGGGCGTGTTATGGCATGGGCATGTATGGCTGCCAGTGGAAAGGGTTCCCTGCTGTTTATTGATGATGTGACTGCTGACAGCAGTACCAGGGGGAATTCTGAGGTGTATAGTGCTATACTCAGCTTCACGCTTCACAGTGCAGATGGATAATGACCCTAAACAAGAAATTGAATATTGTTCAATGGCCAAGTGGGTCACCTGATCTCAACCCAACAGAGCATCTTTTTAGTAACTGAAGAGAGACAGACCTTAAGGTGGCTGCCCTGCAGGCCTTTGAAAATGGAGGTACTCTGTATAAAATGGCTCCTAAATGGTAATTTTTCTATTAAAGCTGAAAGTCTGCACTTCGTTCACATCTTGATTGTACTAGATACTTCAAAACCATTGTCGTGTTGTATAGAAGCAAAAAGAAGGTAACTCTGTCATTGTCCAAATACTTCTGGACCTAACTGTAAATTTGCTTTCAGTTCATTCAAACTATGTAGACTGGAATAAACAATTTAGTTTGTCAACTGGGAACATTTACGGCAGTGCTGCTTAGTCTGCCTGCTTGTGTAATCGCTGGAATAATGAAGTGAGATGAACAGACAAACTTTAATTTTATTACACAAAAGAGTTTGTGATGAAATTTTACTTTGGCGCCAAGCTTTTGAGTAGATACAGATGAAAAATGCAATATATTGCAGTTGTAGAACATTGCAATATCATGATAATATCGTATTGTGGGGCCTGTAGTGGTTCCCAGCTCGTGTTTTACTGGTTCCACATCACTAACTAACCCATCTGGGGGGAGAATCTGTGCAGTTCTGTGTGGGTGGGCTCCTGAAACAAGTAATGAAATAAAATATATATTCTTACAATTCAAAATCTTTATAGGAATTTTTTTCCCCCTGTATTTTAATGTTTTATTTATTATCTAATAAATGTGAAGAATGTAACTCTTTAAAATGCTGTTTCAGCCCGTCCATGTTTATATTTTGGTTCTGATTTTGAGATCCAAATGTGAAAATGGCTTCATGATGGTTGAGCATTAGAGCCAAATTCTAAATAATAAACTGCTCAGCAGCATTTTACATCTTGCTGCATCTGCATTAAGAATACATGCTGCTCTAGTTGTGGCTGCATGGCCTTTTCTTTGACATGATAACTGCAGTATGAGCCACAACATTAGGGACTTACGTTTAGTTCACATAAATTCTTAAAATCCATAATCTCAGCAGCATGATTATTAATAATAGAATACCTTCCACTACTGTTTGTCACATGGCAGGTGGTCTGTATTTCATGTGATTTTGACCTCTCAGTGCTTTACGTCACAAATTGGCAAGTCAGAATTCAGTCTCTGCTTGGGGAAGTTTTGGACTACTGGGGCCTGAAGTTGGACCATCGACCGCCCAGCCAGCCAGGGGGCCACTTCTCTGGAATGTTTTACAATATTTGAGGGTAGATTTATTTATTTATTCTGTCAAGACATTTTTACTGTTTATTCTATTCACCTCTTTTCAGTCTTTATAAGCAAAACTAAATATCTTCCGCCTCCACGAATGGCTGTGGAGAAAACCAATGTTGTAAACAGGAAAAGGCAGAGTGGATGGGGAATCGGGCCAAGCAACACCAGAATGAAATGAAGGCCTGCATGCCTCAGGATGGCCACGGGACAATAATAGCTGAGAGTGCTGGCAGAGGAGGACGTCCACTGACAGTTTCTGACCTGTTTGCTTCAAAACCTCGGAAGCTGCAAAAGGTGCAGAGAAGCAGCTTGTCATCGTGCCAGTATTTCACTCCACAAGACCTTTGGTACATTCAACAGAGAGATGGTTTCTTCCATGTCCACAGTGTTTACCGCAGTGATGAAAAGAAATGTGAGCACAACTGAAATTAATAAGGCGCTTGAGGGAACAGGGCACAGTGATATTTTGCATCTTCAGCAGGTCTGACAAAGAAACCCTGAGTGTTTACTATGCGCACAAAGGGAGCCACCGGCACAAAGAGAAGGCTGTGTGGGCTCTGAGTAGCAAGACTCCAGCAGTTGTGGAGGGGAACATGTGGAGTGTATTTAAATGGTTTTATACAAACGTATGCGATTGTAAGGAGCCCTTTTGGTACATTAAAAACTAATTTCTAATGAAATCAAACAACATGAAAATGCCAATAATCATTTTTGGTAATTCATGATGACATGTTCACAGCCTGTTTAACCGGACAATAGTCCAAAAACAAAAACACACTGATGATGCTGTTAAGTGACAGATCAGGGGATCAAAATCAAGAACCCCTGGGGTCACAGATACTTGGACTAAATTCTATAGGAAAAAAAAAAAAAGATATTATTTATTTTGATATGTTTATATCATGAGCCCCATGTCCGACGAGACTTTTGGGCTCTAAAATTTCTCAAAATACTAGAGTCCGACTGATAATAAATCTCAGTCTTTCGTAAACATCAGAAAACTGTCCCTCCTGACTGACTAATCTTGTTTGGGGATGCACCATCAGAGCAAATCTATACAAACGTTTTGTTTTATTGAGTCAAAAACGCATCGGTGCGTGTCTGTAGGTATCTACTCCATGTTAGCAGACACTTGTAACGTCATTTTCATCACAGTAAGGGTATAATGATACAGTATAATCAAAAGAACATGACTCGTTATATGTCATGATAGATTAACATACAAAAATTCCTTCTAAGTAACCCTTTTAACAGTAGTATATGGAACGATACTGATTTTTCACCAATGAGCTTCTACATTGTATAGCTTTGTGAAGCTAAACGTTTCTCCTGACCAAACTCCATCATGGAGTAGTTTTCCAAAACAAAGGTGTATTTTGTGAAATTTTAGTACCTAAAAGGAACCAGGTAGAAATATACGGCAGAAAGGTCTCGATTGCTCCAGATGGCATCATGACATGAGAATCCATTAATAGTTTAGATGTTTCATTCTGGAAGTGGTGGAACGAGAAGCTGATCAAATCGCAATCATCTGTGTCGCGATGCTACTGTGAATTACTGGTACCAACAGCAAGAGGAGGTGTACGTTTATGATTCAAATCGGAGACAAACCCAGACATGAGGGTTAACAGTACTAAAGCAATGTTTATTAGAATAAACAAAGAAAACATCACAAAGACAAAATAGCTATAAATCCATCATTTTCTTCTCCGTACAGCGTGTTTACTCCCGACCTGAATGACAAACCTAAAAATTGTAAATCAGTAAGATTCAAACTTTTGTGTGTAGAGCTGCTGACATTAAACTTGCCTGAAAACGTCACAAACATTCCACAGAATGTTTTAGGTGAGGCAAACCTCTGTTTTTTTTTTTTCCAATCTATACTCACACATTATTCCACACAGACACAATCTCTCTCTGTCACACAAACGCATACACACACGAGCGCTGAAACACACTCAGACCAATGTGTTTACTTTGGTCTTTTAGTTGTCCAAACAGGATGCTACACACTTTGCCCGGAGACTCGTTTAAATGAGCGCTACACTCACCATGTAGCACCTTCCGAGCCACAACAAAACGTCTGAAGGCCGAACATGCACACGCTGTTTATTTATAATTATTTACAAATCTGCAAAGCCAAGTTCGCTCCCTCGCCGTCTCTGCTCGGGACCCTTATCTCGCTCCGTCCGCATGACGGCTAGTGGATCCTCGTCAGCTCTTCCACAATCTTGATGACCTCGTCCACTGTGGCTTCACGCTTCATGCCGCTGCCGTCATCGATCTGAAATCAGCCAACACAGAACGATGAGGCCCCGCTGCTGAGGCACGGATCACACAAACGAGAACCTGCATGCAAACCGTGACTGTCAAAAGCATCCGAGTCCATCATCAACCGTATTTAATCACTTTGCTCTCTTACTTTCTTGTCTGCATTTTTAACTTTGTTGTGAGGTGACGTCACGATTGTACCTTTACCGTCTGATTAAATCCTATTTGTCACCTTTCTTCTGGATCTCAACGTGATGTCATTGAACTAACCTATGTGCATCTGACAAACTTCGTCTTGTTGTTTGGCTTCAAAGATTTGTGAATTACAATTCATTTTGAGATGCACTACCATATTAAATCTTTTCTTATTTTTTTTATTTTGGATTCTTCGTCAGGCAAAACAAAGCCATCTGATGATGTCTCCCTGGGCTGTAGGACATTTCCAATCTATAGATAGACCAGTTAGTCAAGCTAATAGCTAAATTAATTTAAAAAAAAAAATAAAAAAAAATCATTAGTTGCAGCACTATTATTTTAATGACAGAATTACATAAATCCAGAATTAAAAAAAATTGAACTGTGTGGAGTTTTTTTTTCTTTCAACTATGCAACTGAACAAGCAATACTACAACATGTTTTTAAAGTGATGCTCCAACTTATGTAGACTCTGGACTTTACACCTGAGTTTCCTGGCCAGGAATATGTCCACATATACTCTTGTTTTGACCAGTTTTGAAAGCAAATAGGGAGTAGCCCTTGTTTATGATGTAAAAGTGTGTGTGTGTTTATTTAAAACAATGAGAGCTAAGAGAGACAGAAAGCTGAATATGCTCATTTGTTTTTGCCAAAAGTGAATTTACCACCTGTTCTGCCACTAAAGTTATTCCCAGTTCTTACTCACAAAGCGCAACAGCAATCTAATAAAACTGCTTCACGGGGGTTTTTGGGTTTTTAAGGTCCAAAACTGCTTCCAGCCAAATACAAAAATAACAGCATGCGTCAGTTTGCTGTTTCACCAGATGCTTCTGGAAGATGGAACATGTCTCACTGTTTATAAACTAAAGGTGTAAAGGTTCATATTTTCAGAGGAAAAAAAGAACTATAATATTGACATTTCCAGATAACAATCTAGATGTTTTTTATCATTATAGTGGGAAATAGTGAAAAATGATTATTCTGCTCTGCATGGAGTATTTCAGTGTGGAGCTCTGACCTGTAGAGTGCTGACGACCTCCTGCATCTTGGCTCGGCCGAGATCCAGGAAGCTCTCAATCAGATCCCCGTCGATAAATCCGGTTGCCTGCTCCGTCTTACGCTCTGTGTAGAAGGACCTCCAGGTACTGTGGAGTCAAGGAAAATCAATACGAGGCCGCAGCGTAGCCTATGGATCACAACTTAAGCACAATATCCCACATTTCACCTCAGGCAGTCAACAAATATTCACTATATTCACAAGAGCAGGAAGCTATCAGGGGTTATCAGTCTATCAGGATCCAGGACTGGTGCTGTTGTACTGGCAGGGGGCTTTTAATATGGGATGTATGCCTCCACATCTCCAAATTCAGCAATTTTCAATGCACACTATTTTGATAATAATTTCAGTCTTGTTTCGAGCAAAATTTATTATCTATTTGTTGTTTCAAGCTTCTTGGCTGCTTTTCTTTCTCATTTCTGGCAGTAAATGAAGTGTTTGACTTTTTAACTATTGGTTGGAGTAAAGAAGCAATCTGAAGACATCAGAGGAGTAAATGATTAATCAGTTATTTGTTAAAATAACTCTTAGCTGCAGCTTTAATCTACTATGTACTGTAATATACCAGTACATTTCAATAAACTAGAACACTGTGATTTTTCATCATTTATTTAAGAGAATGTTTTAATATATTCTAGACTCAGGTCACGTGAAGTAAAATGCCTCAAACATTTTACTATTTTAATTGGGTATTTATGGCCAAGAGCTCCAAAAAATTAAATAAACATCTCAGACTATTAGAATATTTCATTGTATCCATAGTCATAAAAGCCATTAAAATGAAGCCAATGAGTAATGAATACTGAATATATGATTTTTTTTTTTCAATTAACTTACAAAGACGATAATTATTGGACAATATTCTACTATTTTGACACGGACGAGTAGATCCGCATTACAAATACGGCTTCAACAATTTCATCACCAGCTGTTCATTACTTTCTCATTAACAGGAGAAAAAAAAAGTTGCAGGGTCTTAAATTTTAGTGTTTACAATGGTTAATTTTCCACTTTAGCTTTATACAAATCAGGTCATCAGACAGCAGAGCAGCGATTCCATTCATTCAAATCACAACAAACACTCTCACAACAACACAGCAGCAGTGCAGGTCGTCTGTATCCCCGTGAACATAAGGATATAAGCTGTGCTCGATCTTCCCCACGCTCTTGATGACCTTGTTAAGGCGGTTCTGCAGGTCCAGGAGGAGACTGTACCAGCCTTCAGACAAGGACGTCACCAGACCTAACACAACACAACGTAGGATTAAAACAGTTCTGTAGCTCCCTGCAGCAGATACAAAACAATACAGCAAGAAGGACGGCAGAAGTACCAGGATGCTTTTTTGGGGGGGGATTATAATAATAGAAGTCAAAAAGCTTTACAATAAACAAATTAAAAACATTTTTAGTGTGTTTGCAACCTCTTTATTGCATGTTTCATGCTCGTATAGCCAAGACTATGCTGGGAATAGCATCATTTCAAGACGACAAGAATTCAAGAGGACCATTCCAAAATAATTTATGCAAAGAAAGTGTTCAAGTCAAGTGCCATCGGTTCCTGTCTACGAAAAAAATCAAGTTCTGTGACAATGAGGGCATTGTTGTGATACTCTGGGGGAAAAGTCTGTGCTGACATTGACTCACACAGGGAAAAAAAAAAAGGCAGACTTGTGCAGGTCACACTGATTTGTAGTGCAGATCTTGTTTCTCTACATACTGGAGTTTTGGTCGCAAAAACAGCCAAAAACATCTTCCATTGATGAATTTCTTTGTTTAGTCGAGAAAATGCCAGAAAACACAATGTCAGAAATGTTTGAACTTTTGAATTATGCTTGTATATTCATCATCTGTTTGATAGGAATTCTTATTTGCTTTTGTGTTATTTATGATTACTCAGCCAACCTCTTTCATTGCAACTAACAAGGTTGCCAAGTTTTATTATTCATGTTTCCAGCCACCTGTTTTTATGAATATTTTCAATTTGTAATTAAAGAAAAGCGAGAGGAAACCATGTAATTAAAAAAAAACAAACTTGTATGGATTAAAAGAATGGAAAAGTTTTGCTTTGGCCATGAAGCTTTTGCTTCAAGGAAGAGAAAACAAGAAGCAGATAAAAACATCAGACCTGTGTGGAGCGTTCTACAAGCGTCCCTCAAAATACACATGAAACAAACATGAATGACACGTTCTCATGTTTTCATTGATTCAGGTTTGACTGAGACTTGTCTTAATGTGTCATCTGATTTTGCCCTCTTCTTCTGCAAAAACGTCTAACCATTACCTTCAGCCCTTGAAAAAATACATTTC
This sequence comes from Mola mola, assembly GCA_001698575.1. Lineage (NCBI taxonomy): Eukaryota > Metazoa > Chordata > Actinopteri > Tetraodontiformes > Molidae > Mola > Mola mola. The sequence goes on along the minus strand of KV751315.1, from coordinate 16,151,983 downwards.
CCAGAGGCCAAATCCTGATAAAACTTGTTTGAACGACAATCAGAAACTCAAAAACTATCATTTCAGAGAAGTGTATTAAACACGGCAAATAATCACGATGAAGTTTAAATGATTTCAACATTGAAGTTATAACCAAAATTCTCATTAATATCTGATGACCAACTGATCAACTGATGGTTTCAGCTCAACAACTCATTTTATCATGACGGATTGAAGTAGAGCTGCAACAATTAATTGATTAGTCAATCAAAGAAAATTAAACGACAAAAATTCTGATAATCAAGAATCGTTACAGTCTACTTTTAAGCAAAATTCATAAACATTTGTTGGTTTAAGTCTTTTAAATGTCAGGATTTGCTGCTTTTCTTTGTCATTTCTGATAGAAAACGCAGAGTATTTGGAGTATGCACTATTGGTTGAAGTAAAGACGCAATCTGAAGACGTCACTTTGGACTCTGAAAAGATGTGATGACCTTTTTTCACTATTTTTCTGACACATTATAGAGAAAATGATTAATTGATCAACTGTGAAAATAATCATCAGAGTAATCTATGATTTGTTAGTTGACGCTCCGGACTGATTTCCTGAAATTGAAATATGAAACCAACTTGTGCCTAAAAAGGCTTGAGAGGAAAATGTAATCGTGTGAATTTTTCTTTGAGCTTTGAGTTTGGAATAAATCATCTGAAGTCAAACTTTGTCTCATCGCCTCTCGCCTCTGATATCAGTGTGAGAATCTTTCCATCAATGTCTGGATTTTGAGGAGCAGACTGGAAAAAATTCATTAAAAGTTTATCTAGTCATTGGTTCCTTTTAGGGCGGAACACTCATGCTGTCTGCTGTGTCTTTCAAGAAACATCTAATATATCACAAATCTTGGGGAGCAGTAAGACAGAAAGCGATTTTTTTTTTTCATTACAGTCCCAGGCCCATCAGGTTTTATGTTGTTATTGGATGTTGAATGTTTTCTGCAGAGACAGTTTAAAAATCACAGAAGGTGCTGATGGCCTGGAGTAAATTACTGCTGTGTCCAAATGATGTGCACATCCCCGTTTCTGATCTCTCTCAGGATTATTGCCAAGCTAAAAGTTACTTGTTTAAATCAGAGTAATGAGGTGTGAAAATATGATTTCCCTCCCCTTCTCCTCCTCCCGCTCTGAGGTGGAAACATTAGTCGTGAATAAATGGATTTGACAAAAGTGTGAGTGCTCCCTAATTGGTCTGAGGTCTCATTACCGCAGTCAACTCATTACTGGAAATGCTGCGGCTGAAAGGCGGCTCTGAACAGCCCTACTGACATCTGCTCGCGTTTACTGTCCTGCAAACCATGGGAACCATAGGAACCATTTTCCAACAAAAAAAATAAAAATAAAAAACTGTCTACAGATATGTATTTATTCTTTAACGTCATTATCGCCACAAAAAAATAATGTTCTTCTTGGCTGCCTCAGCAGTGCAACCACAAAACCTCAGAAAATAAATGTGCAATTGTCAAAAAGACCAGACATGACTCAAGATTAGGGAAAAAAAATTAATCACATACAGTATATATATGAAAACTCTGAGGACAAATTTCATCGTTAAAAATATCTAGAATTTAACAAAAAAAAAAAAAGTGAATGTATAGTGTTGGATCAAGAAGGGCTGGGGTGGATTTTTGTAGGAAGAGGAGTACTGACTTATATAAATAGGCATACATATGGAGCAAAAAGTCTGACTGAATTTATAATACAAGAGCCTCTTGGGGGACATAGAGACCAGGTTTTTGTTTCTTATACCATTTCACATTGACCAGAAATCCCACTGTACTGTGACGTCACAATACGTAAGGTCAAAATTCAACCATTTCACTCTCGAGTCCAAATGCAGTTTTGTGCCAAATTTGACAAAAATTCCTCAATGCATTCTTGAGATATCTTGCTCACAAAATTTTAGCTAATATCAACCTTGACCTTTAAGGTCAAATCCAACTGTCAGTGTTTTTGAGGTTTTTTTTTCTGCATTCACAAATGTTTTGTGGCGAACATGAAGCTGCAGTGACCTTTGACCTTCAAAATCTAATCAGTTCATCTTGAGTCGGAGGGGACAATTGACCAAATAAAATCCCTTAAAACATTCGTGAGATATCACGTTCACAAGGATGGCCCTGGCTGTTGCCGGTGTAGAGGAGTACGAAAATAAATAACCAAATAAATAAATAAAAAAAACAGTTTGACATTTAGGAAAACATGTATATTCATTCGCTGACAGTCTTTTGACGGGACTGACACTCTCATATGTGTTACTTAAAATATGTTAGCTCAGCTTACCACAATGGACAGAAACAATGGCTTGTCTGTGAACAAACACTGCCTCCACTCACCTTTAAAGCCCACAAATTAAAATGTTTCAGCTGGTTTGTTTAACCCAAGCAAAAAAAAAAAACTCAGGATCAATTTCTTCTTTCATGGAGGGTCATGTGCTGCACTCTCTCTTGGCTCTGAACCGTTACCAGGCAACCAGCAGATACTGCAGGAAGTTATTGACCGCAAAAAAGAAGTGCTCATGAATATCATTTCCATGGAGTTAGAGCATAGATTAAACAAATAAGACACAGCCTTCAAGAGTTAGTGTCCTCTAAGGTGCTTTATTAGCACCTGATAACATCCTCAGGATGGGGCCAGGCTAACTATTTCTTACCATTTTCTGGTCGTTGCTCTAAGCTAAGCCATTGATTGTTGGTTTTAACCTCATAGAATACAACCTTCACAGTGCCACAGGGTAAATTATTGATCTTCTCATGCAACATGGAAACAAAGCAGTGAGCACATACAAAAAAAATAGTCAATCAGAATACCTGATGTCATATGATGCCTGATTTTGGTGGTTTGTGAAAAGTAAATATTCAATACAGCCAAGGGGTTTCTATGTGTGTGCTTTGTATGCTTGTGCAAACGTCCAGTGGCCTGTGTGCTTACCAATCATGCCGTTAACGGTGCCGAACAGCACGGAGCCCTGGGTGGGCGTGGAGCTCTCGCCCAGGTTCTGCAGCACCAGTGAGCCATGGCAAAAGACATTGACAAACTCGCCGAGGTGGAACACCCCCACCTCCTGCAAGTGCTGCCGCTCCTCATCAGTGGTGGCCGCGCTGGCCGCAGGAAGGACAGTGGGAGGGAAATGCAAAGAGAGATTACAAACGTTAAGGGATATGTGATGATGAAGAGACCAAATCAAAATGCACAAACAGAGACAAAATATGTCAAAAGCAAAGCAGGAAAGGTTTGAGGGCCCAAGAGATCGATTAAGCCAATGAAAAACAAGCATGGCAGAGACATGTGAAGCGTTGGATAAGGTCAGAAAGTGATAGAGAGGTAATAGAAAACAAGATGAAGAGAAGTGGAGAGGCCAACAGGAAGAGAGATGTGGTACAAAAATAAAGGTCAAACACACTGAGTGGTTCGACCTGATGTATTAGGTGGACAATAAGTGGTGGCATGAATGTAACAATCTCACTTTCAGAGCACATTTTTCTTCCCTTTTCATGAAATCAACACTTGAGTAATAGAACATGGCTACAGTGGGAAGCCATGCGGCTAAAAGCTCAGTGGTGAGATGACTCATAATTCCCAAAACAAATGCAAGGACAACACGGTTAAAGCAAATGCTTGTTATGGCACCTGGTGTCCTAATGACAGGAAGTTAAAACAGATAAATACTGGAGATGACTGAGAAACTTTTTACCAGTTTTACAGTCGAGGAGCAGCTGAGGGGATTGTAATGACTACGGGAAAAGCTCTCACTGCTCTTCACCATTTCTAAACAATAAGATTTCATGTTTGTCCCTACCTGTCCTTCTGACAGACAAAGAGATTGAAGGCATTCTCTGCCCCAAGGAAGTTGTCATCGTCCAGGATTTCCACTGCACTCATCCAGTTAGGATTGAAATCACGAGCAATCTGATCCAACACAGAAGGAAAGGATAATTAATTGAGATGTGTAGTACAAAACAGTACAAGCGCAATTCCAAATAAGTTGAGAAACTCTATAAACATTAATAAGACATTGGATATTCAATTCAAATAAAAATTATACATAGTATATGTAAATATATGACATATTTAATGTTGTTGCTCATTAACTGGATTGTTTTGTGTAAATATATGCTTTTTCTGAATATAATGCGAGCAACACTTTTCAAACAAGTTGGTTCAGAGGAAACAAAAGACTGGGAATGTAAAAAAAACAACAACTGACTAGAATGTTCGACATGTAAAAGAGGTCAAGGTAACAGGTTATGGTATCATCACTGACTGTGAAAGGTGAAGGAAAAAAAAGGGCCAGTCTGTCACAATTGAGGATGGGGAGAGGTTCACTGCTTCATGAAAAACTGTGCAGACACACGGACCAACTGTTGAAGAACGTCTATCAATAAATAATTGAAAGGAATTTATAGCCAATAATATCACCAAAAGATTCAGAGAGATCTCTGTATGTGCACACATGGTACTTCCCCCTCTACATTTATGGGCCGTATATGTGATGTAGTCTGTTTTTTGTTGACATTGATGAAGCACGGCAGGTCCAAAAGCTGCATTGATGAAAACGTGGCAGCTTCGAATTTCCTCCTTTTTTTTAATTGCTATTGCAAACTTATGTTTTGTTAATTAGCTTATCTTAGCATATAGTAACATTAATGACATTTTTAATACTGACATATTTTTACTCTCTTAAAATGGTTGAGGCATTCTGAGGTATGTCCTGTTTCTACATAAATTTAGCTTCTTTTCCAAGTCTCTTACACTGAGCACAGCACCTGTCTAACAGCATGTGTGACTCTTGTGAAATCTCTTTATCATTGTACCACACATCGATCTTAACACAGCACTCTTCAAAAGGCTGAGGGGAGGTGCGTGTCAGTGACAATGCTTTCTGGAGAATTAAAAAGAACATATTAGACAACAGAGTTGTTAAAACATGCAAGTGAGGACCAACCCAATAAATGTCTGATGTGATCTGCGGAGCTCAGACATTAATTCCTATCCCCTTTTTAAAAATTACAGCAAAACTGACTGAAAGTGAAAAGCCTAATTTGTGCTTACCAGACCTTTCTGCTCTAGAGCTATAACATATTTTCTTGAAGTCCATTTCACATCTTACCTCTTCAAAGTTGCCCTCCATGGGTTTGTATGCCAGCAGCAGGACAGACCTCATCAGATCTCCCACCAGGATGAAATCCCCTTTGGTCTTCAGGTAAAGCGCCATGATATTGTTATAGTGGTTACACTCAGTCCTAAGTTCTTTCTCAGTCGTCCACTCGTAGAGACGCACCTGAAAAAAGCGGTCATTAGTGATTGTTTGTTGTCAACCAGGCAGCCAAAGGTAAAGGATCAGCAAACAGCTCCAGCAGCAGCATTTGATGAAGCTGCTGACACATCTACTCTGCGATGCTATTACTCGGGATGTGCCTCAGTGAGTGTGGGGCTGAGGAGCCGCCAGATTACATGAACAGTTAACAGCTAATTAAACTCCAGGATTCCCGCTGCCTGCACCCTCTAACAATCGTTGAAAACAGCATGTGTGAGAATTAGAGATAGAGGTGCCTTACTGGATCTAACTGAGCACCTTCGAGGATGTGAATTCGGGACAGTGAAATCACAGAAAATGTGATGCTAAAGTTCAGAGCTCAGCAACGTTTACGCAATGACACAAACGTGTGCTTAAAGTATCAACTCGATCTGAGAGGCTTAGTAGAGTTAATTAAAATCTTGTGGGATTGTATTTAATCTAAGGTAGTTTTCACATCCATTTTATTCCCAAGGCTTTCACATTTTTCATAACTAATTTTTATATCAGACCCTTTTGTGGCCAATATTCAGTTTTCTTTTGGTGCTTTTTAATTCTTTATACAAACAATCTATCAATATACATCAACCTATGCCAATAAGAGACATGACTCGTATTCCCTTAAATTCTGTGTTGCCTGGGAGGGCACCCTTAACTCTAAAAGTAAGAAAAATTGTATGGTTAATACATTGGTTATAATGTTTTTGTTATTCAATATTAAAAGGAAAAAAAATCTTTGATGAAAGATCAGAAATGCTTGATCCCAAATGGTTGAGGAAGCTGTATCAAAGCAAACTTATCATCTAGGTAGAACTATTCCACATTTATATTTTATCAAACATATTTAATACCAGTGGGCACCATAAAGAAACCAAAGAAATCTTTCTTTATTATTTCTCAAGAGGCCTGCTCTTTGCAGGAGGATTTGGAGTCCTGTTTTCATTTAAATGTTCTTTCCTTCAAAAGTTGAGTTATTAAAGTCTTTGTACTTGTTTCATTGCAAGCTATGCTTGGACTTTCGTCATTATATTTATGTTTTAGTTGCTCTCAAACCTATTCGTCACTGCCACATTGCAGTCAAAAGTATGAAGGCTTAAACTGTAAAAAACAACAGGGACTTATTTATTTATTAGTATAAACTAAGGCTGCACTGATTTATTGGCTTAATATCTATATCAGCCAATACGGATGTGGTTGACTAGGGTCAGTGCTTCAGGAAATAAGTTGAAATAAGTTGAAATTCAACAGTGTGGCTGACAATAATCTGTGGTGTCTAATTTTGCATTAGCTACATTAACTGTCCTACATCTGACTGCAGCTTTAGAAACCTCCTCTGATGAAAAACACAATTTGACATTGCTAACGTGTCCATATGCTGATTTTTATGTAGTACATCGTGATCATAAAGATTATGGCAAGAGATTTCTGTAACGGTCGGATTGTTAGTTTAAGTATCAATATCAGCCCAGACTTTCCATATCACTGCACCTTTAGTATATCCAAAAATGAAATTATAGCCTAGCTCTAGCTACTTGTGCCCAAATGATGAGGCAGTGGGACTATAAAATGATTAATTCATATTTGGTGATTCTTTTCTCAGCTGCAACTGTTACTTTTAGCTGGCATTATGTGTCAAATGTTGTATTAGTCCCCAAATATAATTAAATTAAAGTTAAAGTTGAATTGCTGAGATTCAGCAAGCTCCACCTCTCTTTACTGAGTAGATAACCAGTTTCACGTGACCATTTAGAGAGAACAATGATGATTGTAAGTGTCAGTGAAGCCAGACGACAGAGAGACATCTTGGCTATGTTGAACTTGTTTCATAATAAAAGGCCTCAGGACCTCAGGAAGTGTTTTGCAGAGCAGATATGTATAATGCAGTCAGTGAAAATAAAATGATTTTTTTGGTATCTGCAACAAATCATTTTACCAGACAGATTTGGTGGAAAAGGCGATACTCAATTGATATGTCACCTTGTTAAAATTTCCCCCCAGACGCTGAAAACTAGCTGCGCTTGTCAGTATTTATTTCGGTCTGATTCACAAACAAACTTCTGACGTTTACTCCATTATTCTAACTTTTGCTGGAAATAAACATTGATATGTGAAACTTCTTTGTCTATTTCTAGAACAGTTTGAAAACTTCCAGAATATGAATTTTTTTGTGACTGTGAAGAAGAGTTCAACATTTATAACCAAGAGAAAAGAGAACAGTGTGCTGTGTCCAGTTGATGAAATTATAACAAATAATAATAATTTAAAAAGGCATTTCACAAACAACTATGTTATGTTATGTTTGACCAACGCTTCTGTCACAGAGGAGAACTATTATTACTTTTATAACAGGAAAGTATTTAGCGTAATGTTGTGGAAAGTTTGTGGCTGACATTTAAAATTCGGAAATTTCATTAAATTCCAATGCATGTGCTTTCAGAAATGTTAGATTCAGTCAAAAATGGGAATTTTTAAATACTGCTCAGATAATATAGAGTGATTCACTTCTTTAACGTCAAATTCAATCAAAGAATAAAGTGGTAGGAAGTTAGTTTAGCTGTGCCATATGACAAGCTTCAGATTTCTGCAGCTCAGGCCTATTTGACTCTTGATATCTTAAAATAAAGCTGCCTTTTCAAGCTTTTAATCCTTTTAATCTCTCTGTAGCTCAAAATGGACGGAGGGCGATAAAACAGGACACTGGGGGGAAGCTGCTTCTTTCTCACTCTTTGTCAAGTGATTCGTACATCTATCCATATGGGATAAATCAATACAGATACTCCACTTGAAAATGACTACGGATGCAATTTGTTGCCGTCAACAGAGAACAGGCTTCTAAAACAATTGAAAAAAAAAAAGAAGAAAAAATATTAAAACAATCGAGTCACACAGAGGTTGGCTCTCTGATGAGACAAAACATCCGAACAGACTGAGGTTTTCTACTGAGCATGGTGAAAGTCTTTTAAGAGAAACTGAATAGTAAATATCTGAAAGAAAACAAATTAAAAGGATTTGCCATAAGTCTGGTTAAAAAATATATCATCTGAACTTTAAAATGAAAATACTTCAACCTAAACATGACATAAAGTGCAAAACCAGATTCTTGTTTTATTTTGTTATTTTTGTATTCTTGTAAAACATATTGAAAAAAAATTTTATTTTAAAAATGCACCAAACAGAGATGTGAACTTGAGTCATTGTGACTTGGACTTATGTCGACTCAAGTCACGGTTTTTATGACTTGCAAAGTTACTTGACAAAAAGTAATTGACTCCACATGGAAGGTCAAGACTTGTGACTTGACTTTACGATGATGGTGACTTGTGTGCCAGTGGTCATTTGTATTATCAGTTTATTAAACAAAGAATGACTGAATGACGACCCTGAGAGTCAAGTTCCTCATTGTCATGACTGTATGATTACAATTCTTCAATCAAGCTCATCATGTAGCTACCTGATGGTCCATGGATCGCATCGGATCTTCATCATCGTTTCTGTGCCAAGAGTCATCACTTTTCTATTACAAATTTTTTATGTGACGGACGAAAAAACTACATGAAGCAAGAGCTCCTCTTCAAATATTTCTGACCACCCGAGTAGTATATCAAGCTTTATTCATCACTGCAAGCGTCATTCTGATCTTTCGTCAGTGCTGATGTTGAAGTTATCAGATACCATCTGCTCTCTCACAGCTAGCTTTAGATGTTTTTACACATTACAAAACAGTAGTACCAGAACAAACTATTGACATTATGACATTTTCTTTCTGCACAATCTAGACATATCATGAATTTCAATTTCTAGGTTTTGAATGTATTTTTTCCTTTATCGTGCGTCATGTATCGAAGCATAAATAGCCATCAACCAAGGCTGTGGTTCTGCCTATAACTTAAAAGAGTGAGCGTCATTAAATCCTGTGAAAGTTCACCTGGGTTTATATAGAAGAGGACGTCTCACAGTATTTAATTACTTTGTTTCTGTACTTTAACGCTGTAACATGTTACCATCAACAGTGGTTAATGATTAGGCTGTTGATGGACACGTGGGAGGCAGGAATCAGCTCATTATAAAAACAGAAATGAACGTCAACTTCAAATTTATAAACTATGAACATAAATTAGTTCATTTTAATCAGTGTGAATTGAATTTAAGGCATCTTAATAGGGCGAGATTGCACAGCTGTTATTATTAATGTTTTATTGTAGCACCTGAGCTGTACTAAAAATACATTTAAGGTAAAATCAAGTACTATTAAACCACAACCTTTTAGACAGGCTTGACTTGACTTTGCTCAGGACTTGATAGAGAATTGGCCCAAATAATTTGAATGGAATTGTTGAATCGTTGAGGGAGTACTATCAATAATAAACTATTTATATAGCACCCTTAAGAACAGGTGCTTTGACAAATAAAACACTAGAATACAGGGACAAGGACATAGAGTGTCATAGAGATAGAGATAGGGAGACAAGCCAAACAATGTAATAAATTAGCTCGGAGAATGAGTAACACAATTAAAAGAATAACTAATTTAAACGTAATAAGAATATTTATGTTGTGGTATGGTATGTCAACTGCATGCAAATAAATCAGAGCAAACAATGCCACATGACCAGTTACTTACAGGGGATGTAGCATTTAAAGGATTTTTTTTTTTTCTTTTAATATATAAATTGGAGTTTGATGCAGTGTTGCCACATAAAAAAAAACATCAGAGCTACGTTACATAACTTTCCACTAACTATATGAAGGACACTGACAGCATCAATGATCTATCAAACTCAGCAACTGTCAAGCCTGGCCTGTTATTTGTCTCAACCACTAGTGTGAACACAATCAAATTACAACTGACAGTCTTTGATATAAGGACGGAAACCCAAAGCCATACTCAGGGGGACCGCAACAGAGCTGCACTATAAAGAGGCACATGACTCGTACCTTTGCAGATGCTGAGACTAAAGATTTTTAGTGTGAGACTTAACAAGTGAGACATTCGAATTTTCGGTGTAAGAAAAAAAAGGTGTGAGAAAAAAATTTTGAATCTAGCAAGACTTTGAAGTGAACCTTGAGGCAAATTTAACACTCAAGCTATATTTTCCTTCAAGTCTTTGAAAATATAACACATGAGCAAGAAAAAAATCAAGTGATTTGCATGCGTCGCTGACAACTCTCACAGCACTTACTGTGCTATTGATGCTGGCCAGCAGTTTGCCATTAAACTCCACCATAGAGTAGACAGCTCCTTTCACCTCCTTCTCAGCCACTGTTTGGAGCTTACCTGCAGGAAAGAAGTCAGTGTCTCTCAGGCTGTCTGGTCAGCTAACATTCAGAGTACCACAAGCTCAATGTCAGCCTAAACTAACACCTACAAGATCTTAGTGAGGCAGGCTGAGAGTGAGTGAGAGATGTGGGAAAGGTGAAAAGAGCTGGTGAGACCTTCAGAATAAAAGCTAAGGTGGTATACAAACACTAGGAGTATAACTAAGAGGCAAGCAGTACAACTTGAGAAAGACAGCGTGAAAGAAAGTATGAAATAAAATTAAGCGGAATGGAGAGTCTGATGAGGAGTGAGAAGAAAATGATTAAAAAAGGAGGGAAAAAAGAATGGCAGAACAAAGCGGCTGTGCGTGAAAAAACAGGACAAAAAACGGGAAGGAGAAAATGAAACTACAGGTGAAGGATAGCAGAGCAAAACAAGCCTGATGAGCAGGTTTAGGCTGACGAAAATGTCAGGTAAAGTGCACTTGATTGAGTTTGTTTCCTGAGAATAGAGAGGCAAAGAAGTGCCTGGCTACTGACCGTCAGTGTAGTGGAAGACAATGATGCGTCCCTGCTTGGGTTCAGCCTCCTCTGGGTACACCATGGCAGTGCCGACGATAAAATACACAGACGGGTCTTTCCCCAGGCGACATGACACCATGCTGAGGGCATACTCACTGGGGAGGAACTGATGGGCATGGAGAACTGACACGGAAACAAAACGCACTTTTCTTAGGAGTGTGAATTTAGCACAAAACATCTCCCACGATTCTCTATTTTTTTGCTGTTTAACGTATTTTGTGGTAGCATGTTGACAATCATTGATCATTTCAGTCACTTTAAAGGGAAAAAAAAGTGAGCACACCTGAAATGGCCACAACAATCCCAAATGGACTGTCTGCTTACACAACTCTGGCTAGTACACCAAATAACCTTGTATGTAAAGTATAACAGACACTGAAAAATGCGTCTTAGCTGCTAATTTGACAAAAGGTCTTAGTTATCTATTCACAAAAACTAACAAGTGGGGTTTGTTTAAATGTTGTAGGTTTTTTCTGATTGCTTTTAGCATTAGTTGCCAGATCCCACAATCCCATAAAATTGCTTAGGCAGTAAAGCTTTTGTAATAAACTGGAATTATTTTTCACTATGGACATGGCATGGATTTTAGTTCACAGCCTTGTCTGTGTGCTATTTAGATCAGCACAGTCATTACTTATTTATCACCATCACTGGCCTTTTAGTTTTATTTCATCCATTCAGAGAGGATATCTTTCATTTTTATCACTGCTTTTGCTCACCTTTTATGCCTGGCAATTCAGATGGACTGTGTACATGTGTGTGCGCTTGACTGATAGAATTGAGAGATGAAAGGTACACTACTGCATTTGAATGCCTTCAAATGTGATATGTCACAACATCTAAACGAGCTGTTGTCTGATAACAGATTAATACATTGGAGTCAACTGGGACACAACATGCTGATCCAGCCCCTTATTTGCATCTTTTTTCCATATACCATAATTTATGCAGGTCTGGCACCTCTTGGATTTTTAAAAGAAAGACTTGGCGCAGCAAAATCTGCATTGCAAAACAGATTGGAACAAAAACCTGCCACATTTAGTGGGGTTCGCTGTGGAAATGATCTGTGTGAAGTCCAGCATGTTCATTTATTCAGTTAATCTATAAAAAGCCAGTGTGAATTTTAGATGAGTGATAATGCTAACAAAACACATATGTGAGGAGCACCAACAAAGCAATGTATAACAACTAACAAAGATTCAAATAGTACAATGGATTACATCAGTGACACATACAAATACACCCCTGAGAGATAAGATGAGTGTGTGCGAATTTGAAGATCAGAGTATGCATGATAAAGCTTGATAAATGAGCGTTGGGAACACACTATGGAGACTGAAGGCACTGACCTGGTTACTCTCCATGTGGAGTGCAATGTTTTACCATCACAAACTCCGTATGAAAGCACCAGCTCTGAGAGATCAAATCAAAATGCACAACCGGCTGGTCTCACCTTCAAAGGTGTGCTGATCCACGACGAGCAGACTGTGAACCTCCACCTCTTCACCGAAGGAGGTCTCGTGGGGAGAAGTGCTGCTGGGAAAGAGCTTGCTGGAGCTCACGCTGCTGGAGAGAGCCTGGAAGGACAGGGATTTATGGGACCGGAGAGGAGGAGAGGCAGAAATGAGCCTAATGGAACCTAATAAAGGGTATAAAACAATTCAAAACTCTATTTCTGCTTGGGCTCGACAGTCCAGCAGGCACCATCTGCAGTACCAGATGTGCAGCATTTAAAATTAGGAAAACATCTTTCTGCACATTACGTGCGAGAGGCTCTGGCTCTGCTTGGTTTTCACAAACGTTGTGGGCTGCAATAATACATACAAACACAAACAAAAAGTACACACACCTTACGCAGTGGGGAAGCAATTGAGATAAGCTGAATGAACACAACACATGCTGTCACTGAAGATGTTGCTGAAAGGACTTTCAATGAGCTCACCAAGTACAAGTCTCTTTTAAATGCTGGTCCTACTATCCCCTCTTTGTAGCTGAAACATCACTCTCAGTGTTCTTTGGGAACAATTTAAACAAGAGACGATTAATTTGAATGTAATCTGAATGAGTTGAAGTTTCGCAACAGCGAAAGTTATTTAAAAAAAAAAAAAAAAAAGAGGCTTGCTCTCTCATATTCCAAAAATTAGATCATTTATTTTAAATAGTTTAGATAGATTAGATAGATAGATGGTAAACCCTGCTGTTAAGGGCTGCAATTATGAAAAAATGCAAACGCTTTGTAAGTAAATGATCAAAGGGACCATCCATCCATTTTCTACCGCTTATCCTGTTAGGGGTCGCGGGGGGACTGGAGCCTATCTCAGCATCTTCAAGCGAAGGCGGGGTCACCCTGGACAAGTTGCCAGTTCATCGCAGCATCCATCCACACTCACATTCACACCTACGGGCAATTTAGAGTGACCAATTAACCCAACCCCCAGTTTGCATGTTTTTGGACTGTAGGAGGAAGCCGGAGTACCCGGAGAGAACCCACGCAGACACAGGGAGAACGTGCAAACTCCACACAGAAACGCCTTGACCCGGGAATCGAACCCAGGACCTTCTTGCTGTGAGGCGACAGTGCTAACCACTGCACCACTGTGCTGCCCTCAAAGGGACCATAGCAGCATTAAATCCTGGTTGAACGTTCACACCTGCTAAGTGCCTAAGAAGACAAGACATTTGTTGCCCTGACAAGCTCCCAGTTAATAATATAAATAATAATCTTAGTCAGCATGCCCAGTTAGATAAGGCTCCAAAATAAACAAGCCCTTATTTTAGTATCCCCACACAACATGGAGCTAAAGTACCTGGGTGCTTGCGCTCGGGCGCACAGCAGATGTGGTGCCGCTCACATCCTGAATCTCCACCCTGCTGGACAAAACCCCGAAACACTGGGAAACTTCCTGGTAACAGATCCGCCTGTTGAGACAAAATACAAGCTGAACAGAAGGAGGTGTAGTGGATGAACGGTTTATACCCTCAAAAGTCAACAATGAAATAACTTATTCAATAGCTGAGAAACATTTGTGACTTCAACTTTTGAGCCCAATAGATGGCTTGTGAAAACAAAACCAACAGTTTGCTCGAATCAGGGCATACACACAAAGCCACAGCAAACATTAAGAACATAAAGCATAAATGTACAGATGATGGGACTGAAGGGTTCATCTGAAGGTCAATTCTAACTCAGTTTGGCCAGAGAGCTGACCTTGGAGACTCGTAGAGGGGAACAGTGCGAATGTGGAGTTTCTGAATCTCGTCGATGGTGCCGATGGTCAGGGTGCTGTTGTTTGCCAGAGCCAGACTGTAAAACAAAAAAGAAAATCAGAATACAGTGTTAAGTACAGGATAAAACAGAAGGCAGCCACTTTATCAAATTTGAGTGTATTTAAATTCGTTTTGGTAGGACAACACATCAGAGTCTGCCGTTGGCTCTATGATCAAAACAAAAGCTTTTGAGTACCTAAACACTTTAAAACTCAAAGAAAGAAACCATAAAACAGAAGGGTCTCCCCCATGGAGCTGCATTCTGATCCATTATGAACCAGCTGTGAAAGTTCTTCTGCTGACCTGTCAGGATAGCCCTCGGAGTTAAGTGGACACATATAATTGACCTCCTTGAGGTTGACGTTGGAGAAGACCAGCTTGTGGTTGGAGGAGTAGATGACGGTGGGTCGGTCAGAGCAGGCAAACACGTTAGAGGTGGAAAGGGATCTGAAGGTGCGCAGCACAGTCGGCTGGGTGCCGAGGGTGACTTTCTTACGCTCGCTTAGGGCACCTAGTTGGGGAGGAAATCAGATTGAAAACAAACAAATTCAACAACAGCGTAAAAAAGTGGGCGTGCTAATCATTGCTTGGATCAAAGGACCCACAAGCTAAACGCCTGCAGTCGGTAACGTTTGACCCTGGGTGCAGAATATCTGTTTGAATGCTTCCTGGACCAGAATGGTTTGATGAACCCATGAGGCTTGTATGCACGCATCAGCCTTTCAGCTCGCTATTAATTTAATTTGTGTACAACTAATAGTCTTAACAGTAGTACGTATGCTTACACGCTCTTTAAATCCTTCTACTCTGACCTTCTGACTGCTGCACACATTTCATGCCTATGAGCTGATCAAGCTGCTAATGTCCTACCCTGTTTTTGATAAAAATTCAGAACAAGATGGATGAACAAGGAAGACAAACAAAATAAATATATTAACAGTCCTTTCTTAGTCAATGTCTGCAGCTGGTGCAGGAGACAGAATAAAAGTTTTGAACATACAGTTTGACCCCATACAGTTCTATAAACAGGATATTTCCTATCCATACTATCTATTTAAAAGTCAAAAGAGAGTCCTTAAAGCTGGCTTTGATTAGAACAGACAGCCGTTCAATAAAGTGTTTGTTTAAGGAGTATTACACAACATTAACATGTCAAAGTAAATTTGCTCCAAACAGGGAATATTACGCAGCCTGTAAAAAGTGAAAAATTTTTAAAAGGAGTGTCCTATATGCCATTAAATTGATTTACTACTTGAAATTACCAAGGCGTCTCCCCTTATAGTGATGTCATTGCAGTGACATCATTGAGTCTACGGTTTAAAGACTCTTTAAAGACTCTTATCATAAAATAGGGGTGAGGGGTTTGAGTCTTGAGTGTTCTGGAGGCAGTGAGCATCTAACAAAAGATACTATTGAGTCTTATCATATCATAAAATCATCATATCATCAAGTAATCCTGAAACTCTTCTTAAAGGCAAAAACAAATAGTTCTACATTTTCACGAGCAACGTCAAACCGCTGGACTAGGTGAGACTGAGATGGATACCGGATTCTGAAAACAAAATTGAGGTTAATAGTTCACTCATACTGTTTTTATTGGATTGCCTTGAGACCCAGAAGGTCTGTATTTCTCTGGGAAAAACCAATAAATTATACTGCATACAACCTTTTGAGCGCCAAACAGCAAACACACACATTTGACAACAAAAGTTTAAGAAAACTGCAAGAGGGATTATGGACGTCAAAAGAATGATAACTCACTCACGTCCAAAATGTAACATTTCTCTGACAGATCAAAGACTCATGTATTGCAGGTTTATGTGGCTTGTGACTGGCTGTCTATATCAAAGAAAATTGTTTTTCTCTCATGTTCAAACAGTTCAGAAAATCTGCTGTTTGTTGTGATCAAATCCATCAAACAGAAAAACTTGAATCGTCACTACTTCAGTAAACTGGCCAGGCTTCAATTCAAGCCTTTTCAGTACTATCCAAGTACATCTCTCCAAAAAGGGAAATAACTTGAAAATTTAAAGTTTTTTGTATTTCAATTAAAAAGTTTGACTTTCACATAGTCTATACTCATTACAGGTGAACTGAATTTCAGGCCTTTGTTGCTTGAATTTTGATAGATGATTATGGTTTATAAAGTTACACTGAAACATTATGTTTTTAAGTTTTTGGGAACTGTAGGCCATAATTATAAAAAATAAAGCTGTAAAATGATTGAAACATTTTATTTTATATGTAATGAGCCTAGAATATATTAAATAATCCTGTTCTTAAATAAATGATGAAAAATCATTAATTTTTTTAAGCTGTAGTAGTAGATCAAACTACAATATAAAACAGGTATGAGGATGTGCTTATGTGTAGAGCTTCAACTGATGATTGTTTTAATCATAAATTAATCTGCTGATTGTTCTCATGATTAATTGATTAATCATTTACTCTATAAATTGTCAAAACATTGTAAAAAAAAAAAAATTGCTTCTTTCCTCCAACCAAGAGTTAAAAACCAAAAGACTCTTCATTTACTGTCAGAAATGACATAGAAAAGCAGCAAATCCTGACATAAGAATCTAGAACCAACAAATTTTCAAAAATTTTGCTCAAGACAAGACTGTAACTATTATTTGTCAAAATATTTAGTCAATTAATTTTTCTTTCAATCGATTAATCAATTAACCATTGCAGCTGTTTTTTTTGTCAATAAAAATTAACACTTGTAATTTGGAACACACTCAGTAAACTCCTTTCAAATTGAGTTCCATTCTCTTAAAATCACAGATTTTGATGTCTTAGATGTGTTGAAATGTCTTTTTGGAGTCAGATGGCAGGCTTTTAACCACAGTGTTTCTTCAGGCATAAAAATTTCTTCACCATTAAAATTGAAATATACTTCTGGCAGTTACGCAATCCTCCATGAAATATTATTCTAAAAATGAAATCCTCTGCAGACAGTTGCCCGTAGCTCAGCCTGGAGGACCTTTCCTCTAAGCAGAGTAGTGCTGCTGGTGTGAAAGACCTACCAGTCTGCAGGTCCAGACCAAAGTAGAAGAGCGCTCCATCTCCAAGTGCACACAGCAGGTAGTAGCTGCCTTCAAAGGTGGTCATTAGGATTGAGCGAGGGATGATCTCTGAGGACACACACAGTAAAATGATTTATTTATCTTTCACAGTGGAGTCACAAGCTCATGGATGAACACCAAAGTGATAAATGTGTGCAAAAATGTCTTTGTCAGAAAAATCAATAAGTAATATCGATCAGACTGGCTGGTAACTTTCACAGAAAACATTTGAATGCTGAAGGATAAATATAAAGTCCTCTGTCTTTTCCGTTTCCCAAACCTCGTTTTCTCTGGCTGCAGGGCAATTATATCAAAACAGCTGTGGCTCTGATTAAATGCTTGCTGGCTGACTCACTACATAGCAGCAGCATTAGAAAAGTGTGCAACTTGAAAGGTTGCGTGTTTCCATGGCAATGCAGAGCAATTATTTTAAATAAGCAGGTCAAAAACAAAGACACAGGTCTGTTTTCTATTTACATAGCTCTACTGAAAATACATACAGGAACATTGATTTAAGGTCAACAAAATTAACCTAGCTTTTGTGGACTGAGCAAAAAAAATCCTTTAATGACAAAGCTAGAAATATCTTAAATTGGAATATACTTTTAATTTGAAGTTACCCTGATTTTAACAGTCTGCAGTCAGACTGTAGTTATTCGAGTGAGCAAACAAGCACAGTTTGCAGTTTCAGCTTTGAGCAGCTGTCAATTAAATGCCCTTGGAAAATAATTTGTGACACTTTGGGGACGAGTGGAAATGTTCCTCATGGCCGAAAAAGTATAATTGGGAAGTACAAGTTGTTCCTTTGCCAGTTTGCCATCTTATGAAACCAAATCTCAAGCGACTGCTGAGTTTTGGATAAGTCTGACTTAAAATTTAGTCATTTCTTGCATATTTAAAAGTGATCTAATTACTTCTCAGGATGCTAAAGGATGCACTAAAAGCATTTTGGTAAGCAGCGGAGTTTATTAAAAAAAACTGGTGCTTAATGAAAGGTTACATTTGCATCCAAACTGCAGATAAAATCCATCTTAATTGCTTCAACATTATTGCAGACCCATTCCTTGGACTTATTGGATTTCTTGAGGGATTAATTATATTAGACCAGTCCCAATATTCTATTATTTATCCCAATGCGGAATCTTGTCATTTTTAATATTTAATAATTTTTAATAATTACAGATCTTTAGCCATCGACTGGAATCCCTATGCAAATTTCCATTTTCAGAGCAACTTTTTTGTGGAAAGGTAAAGTTGAACTTTTGAAATCTTAAGCCATTTAAAGATTATTTCATTGGTTTAATAACCTTCTTTGATTTCTGAAATAGCAAGGGTTAGATTAGGAATCTTTGCTTCACTGGGTGTATAAACCTCAGTTTATTGCATGTATAACATGCAATAAAGCTATAATGCATCTTAATCTTGGCAAAGTAATTTTTTTGAAATAATTTGGTTTAAAATATTGGACCTTGAAATATTTCAAGCTTTTTTCACTTTAATTTTGATGATGATGGCTTGTAAAGTCACAGTGAAATACACTTATATTTTAAGATGTGTTTTTTTTTTAGCTGAAGGACATAAATATCAAAATTTAATGAGTCTACAATATATTACAAATTCATTTTCTTCAAACATTTGTGATAAATTGAGTTTTTTGAGATGCACTGGTAGACATAAACATGATAATGTGGCATGATCTGCATCTTTCTCCACAAGCCTATCTCCCTGTGCACCCTGCCGCTCACCTCCACCCAGCATTTCCTTGTGCAGTGCTGTGAAACAGGGCAGTTTGAGCACACGGGCTGAGATGTCGGTCCAGAGGCCCACAGCGCAGAGTGGTGACTCTCCGCCGCCCTCCCCCAGAGGTGTGATGTCCAGGCAGGCCACCTCGTGCTCCATTTCCGTGGTGCTGAGGATGGTGGGAAGGGCGTGAGAAGCACATTAGCAAGCTGACGTGTACATTCCTTTAAGTGGACTGAGTTTGCATCCAACACAGCAGCACAAAATGGCTGAGGACATAAATGTGTTAATGACACATTCGCATGAGTACCAAATTATTTTTCTTCTCATGTGATGTGCAAAATTAAGACATGTTCCATAGAGATGAGCTCATACTGACTAATGCGACCTGAAAAACGTTCATTTAACAACTGTAAAACTATTGCGGGATGTCAACTTATGTGTGTTGACAGGCAACAATATGTTTGTCTCTACGATTAGTCAACCGAACCCTGTCTTTCTGATTGTTACCGGTTAACAGCCAATCAGATTTTGGAACTTAATTATTAAAGCTCCATTGTAAATTTTTTTCCTTGACAACAGCTCAATTTGACAAATGCCAATTTAATTAGCCATTGATCAGTCATTTCCCCAGTGCCTGCTCTCTACAAGTTGAGAAATTCATTTCATCACACACCGATATAAAACTCAAAGCCACCAATACTGCAATAAATAATTCCCAGCTTCGTAAACATCAAGATTTGTTGTTTTTCTTTGTCATTTCTGACAGTAAATTAAGAGTCTTTTGGTTTTTAACTAAGGGTTAGGGTAAAGATGCAATTGGAAGAGGACACTTTGGGACTCTAAAGAAATGGTATGAGCATTGTTTTGCTATTTTAAATAATTTATAGAGTAAATAATGAATTAAACATTAAAATAATCAGCAGATTATCATTAATCATTTTTCCATCATCTAGCAGCACTGTCAGGGCTGCAAAAACAAATACCTTGCGCTTCAAGCAGCCCTGGTGGCCGTTTTATAAGCTGTATGTCTTTCTATAGAGAAAATGCTGTGTATCCAATATATTTCTAACTATGATAGCAAGACTAGCACAAAAACACCCCCAGGGTAGAGCACAAGAGCGACGTGATAGAGATATAATAAAATGTAACAGGATACCAACAATAAAGGACGGACATAATCGCAAATTTGTGTAAAGTGTAAAGTTCTACTAATGTGCTCAATTAATGCTAATCTACCATTTGTTTGTATTGTCAATATTTGGAGCCAGCAGTGAGCCTTGCTCTCCATAGGCAACTAAATCTCCCCACCAACACTTCTGAAGTTCACTAAGTAACATGTTACATCCTTTTATTTAACTGTCCATAATTAATAACTTTCTTCCTGTTATCAGTGTTTGTGCTAAATGTGAGCTAGCCAGGTGTTGGAGGTACTTTATTATTTACTGCACAGACATGAGGAAAGACTCAATGTTCTTAAATGCCAGACTCTCCCTTTAAAGGACATTGCTGGGACTTCGTGTGTCCATTTATTGTCTTCTTAACAGTTACATCAGGATATCTTCAGACAGCCTGAATTCAGTGATATAAAGCATTTATTAACTGAAAATATCAATAAACTGATAAGAAGCCCTTGTATATGTGTGTGTGTGTGTGTGTGTGTGTGTGTGTGTGTGTGTGTGTGTGTATTCTTGTCCTACCTTATCTGTTTGAGCTCTCCAGCCAGGATCTGCAGGTAGTAGAGGGCTCGTCCAACAGCAAGCACCACCTGAGTGTGATTACAGGCTGCCACACTGATGTTCCTGCCCTGTGGCTCCTTCCATTCACTCACTAATGCCTTGCTGTCCTGGAGTACCAGGCGCACAGAGCCCGATGTAATCTGAAGGTGCAAAATGTTTTAAAATGTTATTTTGTGCAGCATTTCTGTGAGGACCGGTTGCTAAAGACAAAGCCGTCTGAAAATCTCATTGATCTCTAGTTGTTTATTGCAATTAGCAGTTTAATTTTCCCCAAAAGATCTGTATTTTTTGTGAACAAAAAAATGATCACACATGAGTTTTGATGGTGACGAGAAGATATATATCTAGATATAGATATAAAATGACTTAAGTTTTCATCTATTTAAATTAATTTATATTTGGTGAACGTACCAGATCCCTGACACCTACCTGAGAAAAGGACATAACAAAGTTGAGCATTTTGGACAAAACAAAATGAAGGCTACAATTTCTGTTCACTAAAATTCATTAAATAATTATTACATATTAATAGAAAATGCAGTTCAACTGCAAAATAAACATGGATATTTTTTTACGAGTAATTGAAAACTTATTCATAAGTTAGTGTGGTACTGAAATAACTGAAAATATTCATCCCTATTATGAATAAATGTTCAGTATGTTTGTCAAGCCCTTAGGGATGTAACAATTTTAGAATTCACAATTTTCTCACTTTTTTTTTAATAAAACAAAATGTCCTTTTAATATTTCTCTGACAAAAAGGACAAAGTATTGTAATTTTTTCTTATGGTTTCTTCATAAAATTAAAAAACTCCTTTCAACTTGTGAGGTAAGGAGGTTATAAATTGTATAAACTGAAAAAACAATACACATTTTCTTAGTAAATCGGACAATAAAACCATCTTCTGTCTTGAAGCATCTAGGCTCTCCCTCCCGTGTCTGCTCTGAAGCTCCACCCCACCCTTTTAGACAGTCGTTTTGACACGATGGTAACAGTTTCCTGGTTGCCAAACTGGATGCGGTCGCCTCAGCTTTCTTTGTGCACTTCACTCATTGAAATTACAAGAAAGTGAAAAGTTACCTGCAGCGATGTGAAAAGCTGTGAAAACCTTAAAGTGCAGTCATGGTACATAGCATCAGTGCCATATTATAACACATCCATCGTGACTCATTTAATATCTCAACCAGTGGGATGAATCACATTATTGTGTTCATTTTCAACTGGCTTGAAATGCATCACAGTACATCCTTGAGTAAAATTAAAGTTAATTTGATTGCATTTAAGGAGCATATACCACAGTTTTGTTTTGTTTTTTTTAATGGAAAATGCTCTTAAAGTTAAGGAGAAATGCAGCTTTTAATAGTGAGTGCGATAATGTGGTGCTGACAGTCAGAGAGCATTGAAGAAGCAAGACAAAGAGCTAAAGAAAACTCATTAACACACTGCAGCACCTATAAACCGTCAAACTATAAGTGGAGAGATGAAATGTGAAGCTTCAGCTTATATCAATATAGTATTCTAAATCGAGTTGTTGGAAGCAGTTATTTAGATTGTATTGTTTAACATGTAGTGAACATAGATTTTGTATCAGAATGCTGTTTGGAAAAACTGTGGAGGATATTCTCTAAACTAAATCTAAGCTTCACTAAAAGCTCTGAGAGGATTTACTTCTCAGCCCAATGATGCTTTCAGCTCACCATGATCACAGTGAAATTCCTAACAGGATATGTAGCAGGTTAAATGTTTAAAGTGTATGTTAGTTTAGTCATTTGTCATATTGTTGTGCTCTGTACTTGTGACATCTATTGCACGTCTACCCATCCCCGGGAGAGGGATTCCTGCTCTGTGGTTCTCGCTGAGGTTTCTTTTTTTTTCCCCCTGTCTAGGGTTTTTGGAGTTTTTCCTCACACAGTTCGAGGGTCTAAGGTTAGAGGGTGTTGTAAAGCCCTCAGAGGCAAATTGTTATTTGTGATTTTGGGCTATACAAATTAAACTTGATTGATTGATTGATATGCTAGCTACACTAACACCGAACACAAGGAGCAGGTAAGGCTGATAGGAAAAATAATTATTTTGGCAGGTAGATGGCAAACAAACATTTAGGTAAAATTCAAAAACCTATGGACAACTACTATGACCAGCTCGAACCATTGATTAAACCTGGGGGGGGAAAAAAAAAAAAAATCACTTTTTGTAAAATTGCAAATTTAAATTTTTTTCATAAAAAAATATACATTTGTGGCCTGAAAATTGCTTGAATGTAATTCTAAACCTATATCTTATTTAGGTTGTGAGGAACTATGAACCTGCTACATCAGTCACGCTCCATCTCCGCTCACCAATTTGCCTGTTGCCTGCAGCCAGTGAGCTGGATCTTACCTTTTCTGTAGTCCTCTGACTTGTAATCTAGTCTAAAATATGCTGCACAGTATCAAGTTCTAACATTGGAGTATTTCAGCCATACATGTTTGAACAAGACATGGATTCCCGGGAAGAAGAGCAAGAGTTACTTGTACAAGATTACCTACAAGTTTATATATCAAAATGATAAGTTTTGTTTCAAAAATGAAAAGTCCACCCTCACGAATCATCAGTTCCTTAGGTTTCTTACACAGAAGACCTGGCCTATCAGAATTAATTTTTGGGTGAATTGCAGAATGAAAGCAGAAATCCCCATGTTACCCGTTATGGTGTGTGTCATAGTACATATAAAAGAGCACAAGGTTATGTTAACAAGGTCATAGATTTCACGGTGACTAGTAGAAACTGCTGCAGTTTTAAATTGTAAGGTTTAATGGAGCAGCAAAGCTCAAGCAGGTCAGAATACCAAAGTAACCAGGCTACTGAATGTGTTGAACTTCAGCGCTGTTCGCACTATTTACTATCACCTTCCATTATATAAAGTAACACTGTTTTAAGATTAGAAAGAATGAGTGGTGTAAAAACATGTCAGATTAGCAAAAATGTAAAAATGCAGTCAGTGTAAAAATACAGTTCAGGGAGGGATCAGAGTAGGTTGAGGTTCTAACAGTTGGTGGAATTCCCAGCAGGTTTCATCCTCATTTGGAAAATGCTGGCTAAATCTTGAATTTAAATGAAGTGCAGTATTGTACTTTATCAAATGTAAAACACATGAAGTCCTTTGGCGACCCTCCTACTCATACCTGCCCTTCTCAATGATGTATGATTTGGCCCCAGCAAAGTATATCTTATAAAAAGGAGAAAGGGCACTGTTGAATAATTAAAATCTATAATCAATTTTGAATTTGTGAAATTAGATGCTATTCCTGCTTTAAACCATCCAAATATCAAAAAGTAAACTTAAGCATGTTCTCATGCAAATACTGACAGATACTGTATATTATACATGTGTGTGTACGAACTTGAATGAGTTGGTGGTGTGCCACGTTTCCACAGTAAAATGTCTGCTGGTTGTCCACAAAGCCTGGAAGTTCAGTCTCCTCGACTTCTTCACCACTCAGCATCAAAACTCTGGGGGAAGACACACTCTTAAGAGCTGACTCTACACTTCAGATCTGGCATGCTACGCAGATAACGCTTACCGAGTTTGCCCGACGAAAGACAGCACTAGCATGTCATCCGTCTCTCTGCCTGCCTCAGAGCGGAGAGGCCATAAACCTTGAAGGGAGTTCAAGAGAGGATGTTAGAAAGGTTTCTTTCTGCATGAGTCTAAAGAGCAAGAGAAGGAAAAAAAACAGCCGGTATCTGAACAAATCATCCTCTCTAAAATGTTAACATGTTGGAAGATGTAAAAGTTGCAGATCCCTCTCAGAGAGCCATCGATTGGGTAAGTGAATAATTGCCTCTCATCAAGGGGCCAGCAGGACGAGTTGGCAGCTGAGGGCAGAGATTGTCGATAAAACTGCTGAAGCCTAACAAGTGCTAGCAGACCTTACCTGGCCTGTGTTTCATTCAAGAATCAGAGAAACAGTCTTGGGAGAGAAACCTAATTTTCTAGGATGAAGAGGTGTCTGGGAATGTTAATCGTGACGTGATTCTTCACCTTGTCAATTGACCATTGCGGACATTGCAACACTCATCTGGTTTGTTAAATGAAAACAAATGTCCCGAACCTAACGTTGGCACTTTTACTTTTCTTTGGCAGTACAAAGCAAAGACATATGAAGTCTGAGCCATCTGCTCGCACGTAGCATGTCGAGCTTGGACGATCAACAGCTGTTGTCTTAGTGAGGCCAGACTAACAGAGTGCAGATACTGTCGAGTCCGTAAAGGATTACAGTCTGATAAAGTCAAGACTTAAGAGGGCGGTGATGGAAGAGAGACACAGTCACACACATACGCAAACACACCTTTGATGCCTGGGAGGTCAATGCTGGCATGCTCATGAATCCCAATGCCATTGCGAATGATCCGAAGAGAGCCTTCCTTGAACGCACCTGAGCAAGTCACCAGCTGTATTTGGCATAAAAAAAAAAAAAAAAAAAAGGCATAAACAAATGATGTAACTTATTCAGGTATTTTTGCCAGTTTTTTTAACATCTTTGAAATTGTGACAATTCCTTATTTCAAACTTGTTCTTATTATACTGTATTTATATTGTACTTCATTACCATCTGTGGCTGTGCATGTTATCCAAATGATTATTTATGGTGGAAATTTAACTGCAAAGATTTATTGATTAGTCAATTGATAGAAAATGAACCAACAACAAGTATTTTTTATAATCGTATCTTGTCGTCTTGTTGAGCAAAATTTTTAGCTCCAGTTTCCTTATTGTCAGGATTTACTGCTTTTAGCACTTTTGGCAGTAAATAAAGATTCTTAATCAAAGGTTTTGATTTTTAACAACTGGTTGGAGAAAGAAGCAATCTGAAGATGTCACTTTGGGTTCTGAAAAAATTTGATGAGTATTTTTTAGTATTTTTCACAATTTCAAAAGTAAATGATTCATTGTGAAAATAATCAGTATTTTAATTGATAATTAAAACAATTGTTAGTTGTAGCTCGTGGATGCAAATTCAAAAGTCAGAGTTTCTCTGAGGCTGCTCATTTTACACATAGCAACAGAGTTGAGACCCAATAACCTGTAGCTAAGTATTTTCAAGTCTGTACGGTGGGATTTCAGAGCATCAGAATGATATTATTTCATGCAGTCATGGTGCACTAACACCATACCAATTCAATGGGCCAAATTCTATGAGGATTTACAACAAATGGCAAACTAAAACAATAGTGATTGCTTTTTTTCTGGGCCTCAACAAATTGAAATGAGCTTGAGTGTGTGTGGATAAATACAGTCAGAGCTTCAGTTGGCTCATTGTCTTTAGAACCTCATCAAGAACCCCAGAAGTCGAAACTGAAAGAAACCCTTGGTGAAACCATGCCAACTCCTCTATGGAATCACTCTTTATTTCAGTTTTTCATCTCTCTTTGCCTCAATGAGCTGACACAATGAAGGACAGTCAAATCAGAAAATGTTGAAATACTATATTCTGTGAAGTAAAATGCCATTGAGAGCGGCATTTACTTGAGGGTGTACTTGGTCTACAATAATGTTTAGGTAGGTGGTGTGCATCAAGTGACAGACACAAGGCTACCTTAAGTTTCCCAGCAGACCATAACATTGTGACAATATGGTCATTGTATTTCACTTCTTATTCACTTCGCTTGTTAGTGGTTTTAATGTTGTGTCTAATCAGTATACATTGTTTAATATGGAAAACACTGTCATCATCATTTTTTTTGCCGCATCATTCAACTCAATCTCGGGATTATTGAAAGAATACATTTTTTACTCAACTTTAACTACTTTTTTGTTACAAATAGGAAATTGTGTTTTCTTACTACTTTTAAAACTTGACATTAAGAATATGTATTCCTGTCTGTGAAAGAATTGATTTAAAAATACAGCTATTGTTTCATAAAGCACTGAGTGGTTTAATGATGCTGTGTCATGAACCAACCCAGCCTGTCACTTTATAGCTCCGCATATCTGGAATAAACTACTATAGAACTGCAAGTCTGCTGCAACTCTTAGCCCTGCAAAATCCAACCTGAAGACTTATATACTTTCCACAGCCTTTTATTAAATCAAAGAATTTTCATAATATACTGTACTTTTAAATTCACAGAATAAATGAATAAATCTGCCTTCACCACTTTCTATCATATCATATTCAGAATACACAGCTGTTGACAATAGTTGAGGATTTTAGTTGAAAGAAGTGCTAAATTGAGTTTTCTTAAGTACTGTTATGTAGACAGAGAATAACCAAAACCAAGTCTTTACCATCAGTTCTAAAAGTTATAAAAGGTTATAAACATAATTAAACGACAGAGAAGTTGACCTATGTGCAGTGCAATCTGACAGCCAATTTAGGTTCATTTTAACACAAGGTGTAACTGCAGTACATCTGAATGATATCTAGGTGCAACTCGGACAGATGCATGTTTGGAAAAAAGAAACAGACTCAAAAGAACAAACACACTGACTA
>KV751315.1:16069648-16115570 GCA_001698575.1 Mola mola | reverse complement strand
ATGTTTGGGGGTTTTTTTTTTCGAGGGGGGATTAAGTTAATTTTCATGGCAAAGAGGGACTTTGCAATTAATTGCAATTCATCTGATCACTCTTCATAAAATTCTGGAGTATATGCAAATTGTCATCATAAAAACTGACGCAGACGACTTTGTGAAAATTAATATTTGTGTCATTCTCAAAACTTTTGGCCACGGCTGTTTCACTCAATCTGATTGGTTTAATGTCCAAAGTAATAGTCTATTAATGCAGATGCTGATAGCAAGAGAGACTGAACCTGCTCTGATGAGGGTGGAGCTGTGAGTCGGATAAAAAGTAGCAAATTCCACTGAATAAACAAATCTCATGACCAACCAGCATGCCAAGTTACCAGTTACATCACTCAAAAATCCAAAGTCAGCAGCAACATAATTTTACTTAAGGCAAAAGTCTTTCATCACCCTTCAGAGTAAAACCCAGCGCATGACTGTCATCTCAATATTTTCATTGCAGCAGCTCTGCATCAAGATTCAGTAAGAAAAATACTGCTTTAAAAAGTAACAGTGGTTATAAAACTGTATCAAGTGCCGCACTTAAACTGCAGGCCAAATGTGAGACGTTGCATAGATGGCGATCCCTGAAGACTATGATCAATGATGTTGCGTTACACCTCTATTTCTATAATGGAAGTCTGTTATGCTGTGGTTTAGAATAACTGAACCACTGATCATCTGATAACCTGCTGATCTGTTAAACTTGTTCAACCACAAAATGCATCAATATTCTTTCTCAAATATCTTGAAAAAAAAAAAAAAAAGTTGTTCTTCTTCATGCTTCCATTTGATAAAAGGGCTGAGTTCATTATCAATATACTGAATTTTAACTGAAAACAACTATACGAATAGAATCTAGGTAATCTTAAAATAGAATCAATACAATTTGTATGTATGTTTTGTTGATTTGCTAATTAACTGATAGACTCATTGTCGTTTCACTATATACACAGTATCAGTGATGATTACCTGGGATGACCATAGACGCCTCAGCCTCCACATTCTCCTGTTTCCAGGGGCCCTTATTGAACTCTTTCTCCCTAAGAGAAACCTCATAGGTCTTCACATGGCGTCCTTGAGGGTCCTATGATACACAACAGGACAAAGAGTCAAAAAAACAAAAACGAGGTCAATATGACACAAAGTCAGAAACCAATTAAAATGGTCTCACATCAAATCTCGATCTGAATGCTGCTCCAGCCCACCCCCATTTCCACACGTACAGACACCCTGAAATGGCTGCTGAGGAATATTCAACTTACAGTAGCACCGCCGCACTTTAAAATGCAACATGCTGCAATATGGATGCTATGGGCACTTCAAATCTACTGCTACACTCAACATACAAGTACAACATACAACATACATACTCAACATACTTCTATATTATACATTATTTATACTATGGTTGTTTGTTCTTGTTTTATCCTTTTATCTTCTGGAGTGTTTGTTCTTTTAACCATGCTGCTCAACCGGCTGCCAACAATGAAAATTTGTTGTAGTTTATGTATACCATGACATTAAAAACATCTTGAATCAAATGTTAAATTTGTTCAGTTTGTGACCTTTAGTAGTTATAAAGCCATTTTTCTAACGAAAACAACATGACATGCGTTAAAAAAAAAAAAAGCCCCGCAAAGGCACAGAAAATGATGAGTGCATGCTAGTAAACATGGATCAATACAAGGCTGGATTTCAAGACTGTAAATAAAAATAAATAAATAAATCACAGATTTTCTATGGTAAATGCACTAGACATGTTTGTAAAGACTCTGAGAACACACACAGTGCATTTTGGCAAGTAAACAGCTCTTGTGACTGTGGAAAACAGTAAAGGGGCGACTAGAGAGGGTAATCCTACCGTACCTGGTAGATGAAACAGACAGTGGGAGCCTGGCAGCCGTACAGGAAGTGAACATCTATCACCTGCAGCTCCTCCAGCCTGATGTTGAAGGCCTTGAGCTCACGGTTGTCGCGGTCCAATGGGATCACTTTGAACAAACCATCGTATAGCCGCAGGCCGATCATCCGGCATTCTGGGTCCACGATTCCAATAATACCTGTTTCTGATGGACGCCCAATACGATCCTGCAGGAGTGAAACTTAAACATAAGAGCTCCAACATTTTACTGATATAAACCTGACTAGAAAAGAAATAATAAGTACTTAAACTATACATGCAGTGTCATAACAGGAGTGTGCACGGCTAAAGTCGAAACCAAGTTTCTAAATTATATATCAATAGTTTGGTACTGTGTCTTTATTGCGAGTAGATACCTTACTTAACACATACAAGCATAAAGGGTAACCAATTTCTCTGCACAACATCTGTATATACTGTTGGAATTTTACAACTGCCTGTACTGTGTGTATTTTTGTTCTTTTATACTTCTATTTTCTACTTTTATACCTTGTAGTGTTGTATGTCCACTGGTCCTGTACCAGAACATTCTTGTTGCTATGACAAATTAATTTCCCTAGGGGGATAAATAAAGTCATCTCTATCTATCTCTAATATGGATTTTTGGACAAAATGTCAACTTACCGGACAGCTACAATACTGTTTTTCATATGAATAACCCATAAATAAATTGAAACATTTAAATTTAAAATCAAAATCATGCCTATTGAGATAGATATTTCAACAATATTTGTACTACTTTCTAACGCACCTGGACATTTCCGTGAGCACGGGTGATGATGTCGATGCTCTCCCCGTTCTGTTTGTATTCCAGGATGCAGGCGTTGTACTTGGATGTGAGAATGAACAGCAGGTCTTTGCTCTCACCCTTATCCAATGAAAACAGCAAAGGTAGCAGAGTCATCAAACACCATATAGGCTTCCAGTTTAATGAGGTTGGCTCACCACATCAGGCTGCAGCGGTGGTGACCAGCCCACCCCAGCCTGATGACAAGTGACACAGCTGACCAGTCTATGAACCCACTACACACTTAACAGCAGAGGCTCTTATTTTTCCTTACACAGGATGTAAAATGATCACTAATATTGGAAATGGTATTGAATTCTTTGGTAAAACATTTAAACTTCTCACCTGAAAACACAAGAAACGAAATAAGGAAATTGACACTAAAAACACAAATATAGTAAACTACATATTCAGTACGTATTTCTGTAGAAAGATTGTCTAGATATTATATATAGTTGTTTTTGCTGTTAATATATTCACATATCTATCTACACACTTTTTCATCTACTTGGTCTTTATTGTTTTAGCTGTATATCTCTGAAAGCAGTTCTTAATAATTAAATCGAAAACAAAAACAAACAAGTCAAATTCCTTGTATGTGTGTGCCAACTGATGTTTTGTTTTGCCCGATATTGGCCTATCACATATATATCTGTCTCAGTCTATATGTAACAAATATCGGCCAATTTTGAAAAAAAATCTGGTTTCACAGAACACATTGTAGAAACAGATGGGCTGACTTACATTAAATTGAAGGTTACGGTTTCAGTGCACTTGTTCATTATTAATTTGTAAAATATTCTGTCTCCATTGCTTATCTTTGTTACAAATTTTTGATAACCTCATTTTAGGGATCATTGCAAAAAATTTGTGTCGGCTGATGTATTGATATTGGAACTGGCTCCAAAAATTGCATTATCGACCAAGCTCTAAACTTTTTGCTGCTTTTTGTTCTTTTGGCTCACCTTTGTACATTCATGGTTACAGATTCTCTCCACTGTTCACTTTTTGAGTGTAATTCATTTACCAAAAAAACACACAACGGACAAAATTTAAAATGAAGTTTATTTCAAGCATTACTTTGCCCCTGAAATCTAAATTTACAGGTACTGTGAAAATACCATTATCACGAATTATTTGATATTCTAATAGTGTTTATGCTATCATGTCATGAAAGCCTTATTTTTGTGAATGAGCTTCAGTCAGACCAGCTAGTTGACAAATTCTTCCAACATACCTTTGGCCTGAAGAGCTCCATGACAGCAATTTTCCCATACATGCCCACTTCCTTGACAGGCCGAAGCCCCTCTGCTGTGACCACATAGATCTCCAACCGTGTGTTTTTAGCTATGAGGAGATTGAGGTCCTCTGCAGAAGTGAAGTGTCCTGTAGACAATAGGGTAATTACACAGTTGTTTAGGTGAGGTGAAAAGACGACTGTGAAAGATGATTTACGTAAACAACAGCGTTAAGAGCAATGCTGGCATCAAAAACCTATTTTCTTGGCCAAATGTCGAGTCACTTTTAAATATACTGCATATTTAGAAGTCAGACTCATAGACCACTAAAAGAATAAGGGAATAGTACATAAATTAATTCTGTTCTGTCCTGAGCTGCTATAACACCTGACCTTCTCCTCTGGGCATCAATAAAAGATTATTATCTTAATATATTATATATTACTACCTTATCTTGATTTCATCTATTGAAAACTAAGTCAGATTTAAACATAAAATAAAGTAGTTTGTTATGAACTAAGAAGGCAAGCAGCTGTGTTTCATACTGAGATGTGGGAATAGAGATGTTATTTATTATTGTTGTTATTTTTATTATTAAATGGGAATTTGTCGAAAAGGAGAAGGGAGGTTAGCACTGTCTGAAGGTAGGATACAGATTTCACAAAGCAAACTCAAAGCTTAAATGTTACACAGCAGTAAAACGTTTTAAATAAGTTTAACAATTTCCCTCTGGGATAAATAAAGTATTCTGAATCTGAATCTGAATCTAAATAAGTTAAGACATGTGACCTTTTGTTTTGTGACCCATATTTGGTCAGAAGGCGACAGCAGAGTTCTGATCGGGTCAAAAAACATGTCGTGATATTATCAAATCGCTCTCCCTGCACGTCCCGCACAGGTTGCAGCAGCAGTGGGGGATATTATGTCTGCGAGCAAGATGAAAACGGGCAACAACACCAGACACGACCAAGGCTAACGCTGGACTGCGGGGAGCCAAAGTTTTACCGGATCGTGCGCGCTTTTAAATAGAAACGAGGTGAAAAGGTTGCAGACGTGTGTGGTGACCTGCACACAGATAAAAACGCATCGCATAGCTCGGAAACATTTGACTTAGCACAACCAAAGCTAGCGGCTAACGCTACCGCGGGCCCTGCTATCTACGCTTTACTTTCAGCGCGGAAGCTCGGCTAGCACGCAGGTGACGAACGGCTCCATTGCTCAACTGCAAGCAACAAAGCGGATATTTACCCGTGATGCAGGCGTTCACCGCCGTGGGTTTCTGGGCTGTCACCACGTAGTTGTACGACATTTTTCCACAACAACAAAGACAGACACCAGATCAGTGTTTTAATCTCGCAACACTGGCAAAACTCATTGAGAATAAATGCCCCGGAAGTAGATGGCTAAGCTATTGAGGACAGAAGGTATAAATCGCAGCTAACTGTGAGTTGGAGCGCCCCCTTGAGTCGCGGAGGTTTATATTGATGGATGCGTCCCACAAGGAGGGAATTCAGGTCTTACAGCGGCGAGTGGGTAGCAAAAAACATAGTAATCATTTTTAAAAAGTTATTTACATCCAAATAACTGTTTAAAAAAGCTGCAGTGTTTAAATTAAAATAAAAATAAATGTCAAACTACATTATAGGGTATTGAACTTAAGTGTAACAGTGATCCAGTCCGGTGTGAGTGGTAAATCGGAGAAGTGCAGGTTGTATAATCTGACAGCAGCAGGACAGAAGAGCTGCATTCTTCTCCAACACAAAGCTGGGATGAAGGAGTCTGTCGCTAAAGGAGCTGCTCAGTGCTTTGGTGCTGTCCTGCTTGGGCTGGGAGTAATTGTTCAGAGGAATATTTATTGCTGGCCATCAAAGCCAGCAATTAATATAGGAGTTCTTCTGTTTTCCTCTCTGTTTTATACTTATACTTGAGTACTATTTAGAGCGAAATGTGCTATAATTGAATTACTTGCTATATTGAGCCTGTTTGACACCTTAAGTTTCTACATATTTTAAAGATTTAACTATTTTAAGCAGTTATTAAGTAATATAATTAAGAAATGAATTTGAATGTATCAGTTTCTATTCAAATTCCCAATTCTTTTCACTAGCACAGTCTTGCGGTTAATCGGGTGACAAAAAGGATCATAATTACTTGATGAGGGTCTTAAAAATTTGACTAATACGTTTTAAATATGCCAGATGTTTAGTTAATAAATCTAATGGACATCCCATTTTTCCCAGCCCAGCCCCCTCCGGTTAAAACCAATGAGAGGAGACAAAAAGTACAAATCTCGAAATTGAAATAACCAAATGTCCACTAATCTATCAAATCTTGTGTGGGACAGAAGAAGCATGCCACTGAAGGTAACGGGCACTGAGGACAAACTTGAGGCAATACTTTCCTAAGAAATATTCTGCCCTTAGTAATGTCTCCTGGGCCAGCAGCGACCCCTGCTGTCCCAGCTGTGTTATTGCAGGCGGTTGAATACCTGACACTGTCAACAGAACAGGACACCTCACCGTGATGTAGGCAATAAAATAAGCATGAATTGCAACCGCAATGAAACAGTAACATTAAAAACAAGACAGTAAAGCAAGACAACATGTAGGCGATAAATCAGAGTTCTTTAAAAACCTGTTATATATCGACTGTATGATCGTCTGTTTTTGTTTTTGTGCATTTGGGCAAGCTCAAAGTTCGGCCTTTTTCGTAAATTCACATCTTAAATGTTTAAAAGACGTATAAGACCTTAACAGCTTTTTTTTTTTTTTTTATAAACAAGAGTTCCTATCTAACTGACAGGTCAAAGGTGGAGTTTAGACATTGGCTAGTTGCCTACAAGTCCATATCCGGGGTACACTTGGCCCTCGCTCCCACCTGACTCATCTGCTAAGATTTAATTGGTGGATGAGGCGGACGGGCGGGAACAAGGCAGCAACTAGGAAGCGAAGACGAGTTGATAAAAGTGTTTACTGTTGTTTGCTGTCAACTTGGGTCACCCTAAGCAAGACCGACGGTACCGAGTCTGGGACTAAAGTAAAAAATAAAAAACAAAAAATGCAGGCGGTGCGAAAACGTCGAAATAACGATTCAAAAAAGACCTCACAAAATAGGTTCGTACATTTAATACGCAGCTAAAGTCGTTTTCTTCGTCTGATTTTTCTGTTTGCCATCTTTCTCTCAGCCCTCCCCTGTCCGTCTCTGAACTGTCAATCACACGTAGGCATATTTGCGGAGCTACAAAATTACCTAAAATTTGCTTACAAATCCAGCGAACGGAGTATTTATGTTGCACTTAAGTGTAAGGGGAGATTTGGAAGAATCTCTCTATAGTAATATGAAGTCATTGTGGGGTCCACTGGACCACTGTGTGCAGAACCGTAACTTATTTACCACCCTCTCACCTTGTCACCTGGGTCATGTTCTCCATCCTCTCTCCCTCTTCATCCTCCTCCCTCCATCTTTGCACTGTCAATCAACTGACAAACAGATATGGGTAATATGAATTATATGTGTGGGGAAATCCATAGCCCCGTCACACCAGAGCCGCTCTCCGAACAGAATCTGGCCTGTCTGTCCCTTCACGACTAGTGTGACTTTTTGGAAAAAAGCTTTCATCACTGTTGATTAATCCAGGAATATTGAAGCAATTTAAGAGAGGTGCCAATATAATAAACAGCATCAGGTACAATATATATATAACTGTCTATTCCTTAAGTATGGCATTTGTGAGGACATTTGAGTGACGAGAGAGGAGCTTTCAGGCAGACACAGAGCCTGACAGTTTCATTAGTATCTGTTTTATTAATATCTGTTTTGCTGTTGCTGACGAATATGCAATGTGCCTTTTTGTGTATATTGACAGGCAGGGCCAAATGATTGTCATGCAGCTGTACTCAAACTTTTGCCATCTCGGTACATATGCTGGGCCGTAGTGGCTGTGTTCAGTGTGCAACAGGAAAAGGTTCACAGTGCGGTGCTCAGCGCTACCAGTGCAAACATCACCCTGACTCTCGTTATGTGGAGAGCAGAAAGAGAAAGAATGATCAGTTTAAACAGATTTGATGGTATCTAACAGGGTTTCCCTTATACAGGCCATTTTTTTTGGCATGTGCTAAATACTCTGTCTCTCTCTCTAGGGTTAGGGTTAGATATTTAATAGATATTTTCCTCTATCATTCATATTGCATTCTAACAAAGGAATAGCTGCGACCTGACTCATGGCAGCTCTCTGTGAGCAAGCCACAGAGAATCCTAGCAGTGTTTATTTTGTTGATAAAGGGGTTTCCCAACAACCTTTTTTACATGATGAAGACGAGATGACGATGAGCTAAAGTAGATCATTGATATGAGAAGCTATTAAGTGTTTTTTAAGGAGACATAGACACATAGATTTTATATAGTGTACTCCCAATCGTCTTCTGCATGCTGAACACACTGTGTTTCTCTTTGTTTTATTAATGTTCCTTTATAACAGTTCCACTAACTGTAACTGTGTTAACAGCATTCCTGTTGGCTTAAAGCAAAATGTGCCGCAGCAGAAAAGACAGCACTTCCACTTTGATCTGTGGTTCTGCCTGACTCTGCAGAACTGGGTACTGGACTTTGGAAGACCTATTGTTATGGTACGGAGGCTTTTTATGTAATCCCCACATTTTGCACACATAAATAAATAGTGCCAAAAATGATTTAATGGATTATTATTGCCCGTTTCATTGAGTAAATGGTTTCTTGTTATTGTGTGTATTAGATTATTCTTCCTCTGGAGTGGTTTCCTCTGAACAAGCCCAGTGCTGGAGACTATTTCCACATGGCCTACAATGTCATAACACCATTTCTAATGCTTAAGGTAAGGCTTAACACAAAGTGCCATGATGACAGAAACTAAAGAATATCCCGTATAAGACAATAAAGACATGTTATCAATAAAAACATCTGTACTATACAGAAAAAAAACGACATAAATTTACAAAAGTAGACCCAACATACCAACTTTTAGAGTAAAACATGTAAACAGCTCACATACTGAATCCTTAAAAATCTTATATATACTGTGTATATGTGTGTGTATATATACTGTATGTCTTTCTCAGAATTTTAGCATTCTTCAGAAATCCTTTCAAACCTGAAATTTCACTGTAGCTGTTAGCATGAACCCCCGAAGTGAAAATTTCTGCTCAAAACAAGTTTAAATAAATAAAATGATTAGGGAATGTGGGGCTATGGTATGGAACCATGTTTTCAGGTACCTTGGTTGTTTTGTAGATTTCTGTTTTGCTGTGAAGCTCCAGAAATGTTCGCAGTTAAAAAAAAATTAACTTGACTTTTTATGGATGCAGGTGTGAATTAATAATAATTGAATTTTGATTTTTCGGTGAACTGTTCCTTTAGTCAGCTGGTTGTTTACAACCTTTATGATTCATTAGACATGCTAATTCCTGTTTAATTCAGGACATAATGGCACTTTCAGGCTCTTCAGAGCAGAGAGAAACAGGCTGAGAATAGGGTAAAAATATCTAAAACCTGCTTTTCACTTGCTCCACTTGCTGTGTATCCAGTACATTTGCATTCCTAAAGATGTACTCCAAATAATTAGAAAGCAAGAATGAATAATGTCTTTAGATATTCAGTTGTCGTGATGTGTACTTAAAGTGTGCGTTGTGGCTCCAATCAGTTGATTGAGCGCAGCCACAGGGCGCTGCCTCGCTCAGCGGTCTACCTCTGCATCATCACGTTTGTTATGGGAGCCAGCATCCACCTAGTGGGAGACTCCATCAACCACCGGCTCATCCTGAGCGGCTACCAGCTCCACCTGTCAGTCAGAGAGAACCCCATCATCAAAGACCTCAAACCCTCTGGTGAGTGTCTTTGGTTAAGAAGAGCGAAGTTAGGTGTTTTTGTCTTGCTTGCCATGACTCA
Source organism: Mola mola (assembly GCA_001698575.1). NCBI lineage: Eukaryota > Metazoa > Chordata > Actinopteri > Tetraodontiformes > Molidae > Mola > Mola mola. The sequence continues at coordinate 16,105,675 of KV751315.1, read as the reverse complement.
TTCTTTCCTGTTCTGTCTATGACCCAAAATGAGAGCGCAACATCAGCAATGTGCTAGAAGTTTGTCCCAAGTTTGTTAACCTACATTACTCAAAATAGAGGATCATACACAGACGGCCACTGTAGTTTTACGTGCTTAGAGAGGGAGGGGTCAGCAAGGCAGTGCTCCATTTCATGCATTCTCCTACCTCACCACTAGGTGATGCTAATTTTCACACACTGGCCCTTTAAGTTTAAGTGGAATCCTGCCTGGCCAGTGGAGCAAATATAGTGACTCTCTGTAGGTGGCCAAATTCAGAAAACTTGTGGGGGGACATTTTTAACTGTAAAAGCAACATTTACAGAGTTTAAAAATCCGAGGATAGAAGGATTTATTGAATTGTGTGGTTTGGGTGAAAGTGAGTTCTTTTTGTATTGTACTAAATACATGACTTAAGAGAGATGTTGTTCCTTGAAATTTCTCAACAATACTTTGATATATTCTAGTGTCCAGATAAACAAACTTTGGAATGGCTGTTGAATTTTGACTTTTTTAATCTTGTTAAGTCTGTCTCCAAAGCCAAGACAAGTAGTTTTTTTATGGTTGCTTGTATTTTGATCCCTCGCAGTAGTATACAGTGAGTGTCTCACGTAGTGATGATACAAAGACCTGAACGTGAAAGATGTTTTAGTAATTTCTTTTTCGTTGTTTATTGTCCGATGATGCACAAACTTCACTTTGACCCTGGAATGTATGAATTAATTCAGGCTTGGCGTACCATTGTATGGATGACACAATAATTTAAATTTGATTAATGGACTCATTCATTCATTATGGTTTATTTTATATTTTAAGTGTATTAAACATAAATTTTATATACAAAAGCATTTCAGTGATGTGATGCTGAAGTGGGAAGCGATTTTTATTGTTTTTGACCAATAGGTCAGCAAGAGCACAAGTAAATTTTTGTCTGGGCCATAAAAGTTTCTCAATTTGTCCTGCTGTTAAAGTGGATTTAATTAGAGTTGTAAGAAACCGTTTCTTCAACCCACCACATTACTGCTGCTTTTAGCAATTTGACCATATTCCAACCAGATCAGGAATTGAGTTTCTCTTCACCCAAATATGATTGGTCATCTCTGATTTCCAAAATGTGTCAGGAATAAGATTTGTGCAAAATGCTGACAGTAAAAAAAAAAGTATGATACCAGAATAGTGCAGTAGGTGGCACTGTTGCTTTAGGCAGAGTCCCTTCTTATCACAACACAGCTGATGGTTTTGTGATCAGTTTTTCTCTTTCCTCCACAGATTGACTCCTTTGAGCTGCTGTATTTCTATGACGAACAGCTGGGACACCTAATGTGGTATGTCTTTGATAATTATCAGTGTTTTGAATATAAGATGAATGCAACAGAATTTGTCATTGAATGTTTTGCTATGTGCCAGATTTTATTTATAAACTCGAAAGAAACCTCAATGATTTTTAAGGTAAAACTGAGCAAAGTGGGACTGAAACAGTTGTGCGACACTTTCCACATGATGCACAAATAAAACTGTCTCGTGCATACAAACAGTTGGGAGCCATGCCGATCATGAGGTATTTGACACTTCATACCAAACATTAGAAAATTTGCACATTTTTCATTTGTTTTGTAAGTCAGTTTTTAGCTATGATCCAAAAGCTTGTATGTAGGGCTGACACTATTTTTTTTTCAATAAATCAATTGGTCAATGAAATGTCAAAATAAGTACTGGAAAATTAGAGAAAAGATTGAGATGGTGAGAACACAGAAAGTTTGGCATCTTCTCACTTGCCTAAAATTACTATTGAAACAGTAACTTCAGTATAATTCTTTTAGAGCGTTTTTCTTCATTGATTGAGTGATCATTTCCCCTTGCAGTAGCTTTAGTCCATCAGCTCAGCAGATGTACTGAGCACATTAGCAGCTGAAACCTGAGAGCACAACAACACACGCTGCAGCAGTGGTACGGAATTTCTTTTCTCAGATTCAGTTCCAGGGACACATATCTCTAAAACAGTTTGTTTTTTTTTTCCCAAAAGAGATTTGATGAAACTGAATAAATGAAAGATGGTGTTGCTGTTGTCCTTAAGATGAGTAGAGACGAGTGTATTTTATGCACTTTAAAGTGCCTCTTACCTAACCATTCCCTACAAATAAACACTTGAATCTAATGGGATCAATCCACCGCACAGATTCTGCCTCTTGTTTAATTCTAGGTACATTCCTTTTTTCATCATTCTGGTCATCTACTTCACTGGATGCTTCACCAAGGCCAAAGACCAGAAGTCAGTTCCTGTCTCCGGCTGGCTGTTGCTTGGGCCCAGCGCCCTCTACTATTGGTGAGTCAACACCTTAAAGATGTCACCGCCAGCATCAGCCTTTGCTTCAGCGTAGCGTAAATTGTGAATAAACTGAACTGAAATGTTTACTTTGTGTATGATTGCACGGTTGTTACAAGAGATCCTGTCATCATGTGACACTTAGGTAACATTTTTCTCTCATTTTGTCAAGGTACTTGGTCACAGAGGGACAAATCACAGAGCTTTTCCTCCTCACCTTCCTCGCTATGGTCGTCATCATGATCTATCAGCAGCAAAAAGGGCTCAGCCCGGACCACAACGGCCTGTTCCTGTTCTTTAGTTTCAGTATGACTGTGCTCCTGGTAGCAGCGTGGATGGCTTACCTGTGGAACGACCCGGTGCTGCAACAAAAGTACCCCGGACTCTTTTATGTGCCAGAGCCCTGGTCCTACTACACATTACATATCAAGAAGACCCGCTGAGTTTCATCTGTCCAGGTCTGCAGACTATTAACAGGAACAGTTTTGAATGGTTGACAGTCATTTTAACGGACAGATGTGTTTGTTTCCCGTCTTCTGCAGTCACAGATAGTGGCTGCTCTCACTGTGTTCAAAGATCGTCGATGTGCACTGTCAGAATTGTTAAAAACAAAGTTCTGTTGGTCTCAGCTACATACTCATAAGGAGGCCATTTCCTCCAAGTCCAGGTAGTTTTCTTCAGAATAAACACAGTTTCTTGCACATACTTTTTTCAAAGTCCTGATACTGATGATAATGTTTTGCTGATGTCCCAAAAGATTAAGAATTTCCCTGTTTGTGAAATTTACACTCAAGTACAACTTCACAAAATTCTCCACCACCCTCATTATGGTGCAGGAGATTGCTTGATATCTGTCCTCCAAACAAACCCACTAAAATTATGACTTTTTTTCCTCATAATATTTCAATTTTTTTTTTCCTCACAAAATTACGATTATATTCTCATAATGTTTGGACTTTTTTCCTCATGTATTTCCGATTTTATCTAAGTGTCTGTATCTTTTCTCACTGTGGCCCTAATACTGTGTGTGTGTGTGTGTGTGTTTATTAACATTCTGTTTGGCTCACAAGTAGGAAAAAATGGATATGATTGGCGTTGTTTCATAGTGAGATAAACCGTCCTCACTACGTGACATCGATATAGCCATTAGGAGAACAATTTAGATACAGAAAAAAAACAATCAAAGCGAGCAATGCAAGCTCTGCAAAAAGTATAGAACAGCCACGAAAAATAGTTCAGAGCCAAGAGATTAGAGAGCACCTGACAGTCGGATCATAACATGACTGAGCAGTATTACGTAAACAACAGCATCTGTGCGTCAGAAAGGCAAGTTTGTCAGGTAGAATTTACTAAATGGAGGATGATTTGTAATTAATAAATTGTCTAATACTCAGGTTTCACATTTTGACAGATTTAATATTGTCCTTGATTTAGACGTGAGAGCTGTAAGTAATATTCCCATATGTGGAAATGAAGTGTCTAATTTCCCTTTTTTTATTTTTATATTTACATGCTGAGACATCTTTACCTTATTTTTGGCTTTTAACTTTGAATTGTGACTGTTATTGTTTTTTATTGTGAATGTTCCTGCTCCTGGTCCTCACCTGTGGATTAAAATGCCGAAACTGACCTTCTGGTCTACTCGTTTGTTTTCCATTACATGCTTCAAATCACCCGTATTTACAAAGAGCCTATAAATATTTTATTTCTAACAGTACATTTGACTGAATGATTTAACATCTTGCTCGTTATTTGGTTACAAGAGCCCTACAGGAGGGCTCTTGTAACCAAATAACGTGGTGATTGATGGATAATAACCGGTAGGCCGCTCGTGCCGGAGGGGTGAAAAGGGAAAGGAGAGTGCGGCGCCGTGGATCTGATATCTGTGTTACCACAGCAACGCATGCTAAATTACGCAGAGGCTCGCAGGTGGTGGACTTTAAACAGAGGTGGGGCTCCTTCTCTCCCGGAAAGAAACAAAGCAAAAATGGTAAGAGCAAGACATTTCCTATTACACTAATTCTATTTCTTATGCGATTGCATTGTTTATGTGCTTACCTGCCGACATGACACCAAACCTTTGTCACCTCGCAGGCCAAATTCTTCACACCGATTCAGATTAATGGTAAGTGTGTTCTACAGGACAACACTTTTCCATTCATTAAGATTAATTATCCATGTCATTTTTGTCATCTGCACAAGAATGTATTAAAAACCAACAGGGAAAAAGACCAGAGGATCAAAGTCCGACCTAGTTTAGTCTTATTAGTCCTGTGGAGTACAAACAGCATGTTTTAAAATGGACCTGTTATGGTATGCTAGATGAAAGAATCTATGCTGATGTAATCCAACACTTTCTCCATATCCCCTGCAGAGTTCAAGGAGTGTTTCTCCCTGTATGACAAGAAGCACAGGGGCAAGATCGACGCCAAAGACCTGATCACAGTCATGCGCTGCCTGGATACGAGTCCCACCATCGGGGAAATTGAAAGACACCTGCAAGTTCACAAAATTGGTAGAGCAACACGTTAAAACATTAAAAGTTTTTACAAGTTAATAGTGTGAAAACTTGCTCAGTTGAACTGCAGATAAGGACGTTTTGAAGACACGACAGTCTTGTACAAAAAGAGGAACTTCAAAAGACGATTTTGTTTGGTTTGTTTTGTTACTACAGGTTACACTTGTTTTTATTTGTTACAGCAATTTTACTCCTAAAACTGAAAAATTATTGCTATTAAGCGGCACATAAAAGAAGCTGTTGCTTTTCTTGTTTTGCTGCAGTATAACAATGTCAAATTGAAAATGGGAAAACTCTACAAAAATCATTTAAAGGAAAACAAGGACGAGATAATGTACCTCTGAGAGAAATGTGTTTCCTTAATGAACTGGCAACAACTACCGCCAGTTTTACTGCATGCTGAATTGCTTTTCTCCCAACAATCCCGTTCAGAAAAGTCTGGCGATTTGGAATTCTCCACGTTCCTAATCATAATGCACAGACAGATTCAACAGGAAGACCCGAAGACGGAGATCCTGGAAGCCTTGAGGATGACAGACAAACAGAAGAAAGGCCACATCCAGGCGTCTGAGCTCCGGGCCAAGCTCACCATGATGGGAGAGAAACTCACCCAAAAAGAAGGTAAAAGATGATGCCTGAACCAAAAACTGATTACTACAACCTAATAAGTTATGTTGTTGATTCTGGGCTATGACAGAAACTTGGTCACTGCAAACATTAACTGATTGTTTTGAATGTAAAAAGTTTGTTGTTTGAAAAATTTGACTCCACTGAACTTAAAAAGACAAGTTCAGGTATATTTTCAGTTAATTAAACTTGTCTTTCAAAGTTCAGTGAACTTAAAATTTCAAAGACAACATGAGTGCTGAAGCCAAAGCATCTCACTCACCCCCTGGTGGCTGGCTGCAGTACAGGTCATAAACCCCTTTTCCTCAAGGACTTTGGCCTCAAAGAAACCTTTCAAGAGATAGTTCCTGATGTTTTGGGTGTCTAATTTCACACTGATATGTTATATTGTTCATTTCTTCTGATCAGTCTGTTTCTAATTAGGTATTTAGTATAAAATGGGGTGAAACATCCTGATTTTCTGCTCAGATTGTTGTCCTGACTGTTTATTAACGTCTGTGATTATAATTCACTGGACGTATGGTTCAGCTCTTCAATACCTAAGCATACAAAAAGTTAATTTGACTGTGTAACATAACATACTGAATTTAACTTGAAGCTATGACTAAAGTGTAAACATAATGAACGGTGTTGAGTTTTTTCTAAATTTCCATTCCACAGTTCATCCAAATATACGGCACATGTGAACAACCCAGAATACCTTTAAACGTGAACTCCAGTGTCTGTAGTGAATGTCAGCTGAAGTTGGGGATTTGAGGTGGTTTGGAATCAACCTGCTCTTGTGAGACTTAAACTGATGCGTTTCAGAAAGGAAAGCTGAGCAGAACCTGAGCACTGACTGCAGCTCTGACCGCAGCTCAGCGTTGTCCTCTGAGCTGCTCGTGTAATAAAGCTTCCCTCTTGTATCTCTTACATACTCAGCCTTGATATCTACTGTCCTGCTGGCTGTATTCTGAGGTGCATCTTGCCAAAATCAAACTCAAAGTGATATCCTGTGGTGAAAAAGCTGGTCCAATGAATCTGAGTAAAATGAAAATACATCTTTTGCTTGAAACACGGAATCATTTTTGTTGATGACATTTAGAATGTTTTTCCTGCTATGTAAGGACACAGAAGATTTGTGCACGTATCCAGCATCCGCATTTCATTTCCATATGTTCGCTGATGCCAGCTGATCATCGCTAACTAGATCCTGAAGCCGAGACTTGACTGATTGAAGGACTCTTGCAGGGAAACTGATATCCAGCAAAAGTTTGTGGGTTGATTTTAGTGCCAAACCCAGATCAGTCATCCGAACCGTTACTTATCAAGATGTAGATCAAAGTACCGTCAGTGTACTGCGCATAAAGCATTTTACATGTAAATGGAGCTGGGCTGCTTCCCAGTGGGGAGACTTAAATCAGCTTGCTGGAGTCTCAAAGCTGACGGCAACAAGTCTTTTGAAGGTGTTCGGCTGCAGACCAGCCACACTCGCTGTCGCCGCTGTAACACACAAGTCGGAAAGTTCAGGAGATTTCTGCCATAATTAACATGACTTTTAAAGAACAATTACTACTACAGAAGGGATGACAAGATATGTATATTCTTTTGTTTTGGTGTTGATTTAAATTTTGCCTTTCAGTGATCACCAAAACACCATAATCGAATAAACAAAAGCATAAAAAAACAAAAATTTGACCACCTTCTGTTTTTCAAATATTCCCTGATTTTGTCTTCTGTTATGAATGTCCACATGCGCTTTCACTCCTCCATTTAAAAAGTAGTTACAAGTCCATTAAATATGTTTCTAAATCATTGAGCCGTTCAGGTTAAATAATCAAGATTTCAGTATTCCCCAAAATAATCGTGTGGATGTATTTTGCTACAATTGAGCAGCAATTAAAAAAACAAAAAAAAAACATAATAAAATATATCAAATATCATATGAAAAGTATGATATTGGAAGTAGAAGTCCTGCATTCAATTTTAAAAGTAAATGTAAAGTTGGGAAACCCACAGCGATTTGACAACCTTGGAATGAGGCTCAAATACGTTTCATCTGTAGACGAGATATCAGATAATTCAAATCTAGCACAAGAGAAGACTCTCTAACCTCCTGAATAACTGTGGAAGACGGATGAGTTTTGTCTTCTTCACTTCTAAAAGGTTCTGTTTCCTCCGTCTTCTAGTTGATGAGCTCTTCAAAGAGGCCAACATCAAGTCAAACGGGACGGTCAACTATAAAGAGTTCACCCAGATGGTGACGCTGCCGCTTGCTGATTACTGAAACTTCCAGACGTCAACATCTGAACATGACTGACTGAACACACTGTGAATGAAGCATCGTGTTTCGCTGTTTTGTGTCTGATTCTATATAATATTTTACAATTAGAATGTTATTCTTTGATGGGATCACTTTTTTAAGCCATTAAATTGTCTGTATTTTCAGTTTTATTTACTTTAGTTTTATTTTGCAGTGTAAAGCATCTAAATATCCATATTGATAAACAACTTTTATTTCCTCCACATAATTGTGTGGCTTGTTAACAGTTAACAGTGGATTTTTAAAAGTTTGTTGTTGGCCGCCTGGTATGTTTAACAATTACAACAATATATTGAAATGATGTCATTCTTTAGTGTGATTTTTAGGTCAAGGTCATTTGGTGCGAAAAAAAAGAGCACATGTTGGCTCCACAACTGCAGAGCCAGCTGGTTTCTGGCTATATGGTGGACTCTGGGATTATAAAGTGATACCAGTTAGATCTCTCTATGCCAATTCCTTCAGCAGAAATGGACGCAAAAATGTGTTTTTTTGGACCTGTCAGCAACCTTGACCTTTGACCTTGAAAGTTAGCCAGTGCTGTCAACTACAAATTGACGCCAGCTGGACCTCTCTGTGTCAATTCTTTCAACTGTTATGTCCAAAATAAACGTTTTGCTTTTTGACCTTTGACCGTTAAGGCGAAACACACCTTTGATGAAAATTTAATCAAAAATTGGTCAACTAGTTTTCGTCTTATCTCACTAACAGACAAACAAATGTCACTGAATACATAACCTGTGATGAAACTGAGCTAAAAAAAATGAAAGCTGAACTGCAGCTCTAGAATCCGGAAGTTCTGAACAACTGACTTATACGTCTGAACGAAGCAGGAAGAGAGGGACAGAGGTTGTAAACTGAGGAGGAAACAGAGAAAGAACACAACTGAAGGCTCTGTGAAAGTAAAAGTATTCAAACAAAATTCCCAGGATCCAAATCTGACTGAGCATCCAGGTGATATGCCTGAGTAATTATGATATTATGAGACTCTTGCTTATGTTACAAAGATGGAGGAAGCTCTTACAACAAAGAAACGGCAGCAGGAGAAAGTACAGCTCCAGACTGGCGACTGCGCTGACTCCTGCAGAGAAGGACTTCCTGTGGGAAGACGAGTGCCGTCTCCACGCATGGAGGCACTGGCCCTCCACCAGGAAACCTGAGGCGATTTGAGGGACGGAACCGTGGATATCAATCAAACGTTGTCTTTCATCAACACCCCCCTGCTCTCCAATTCAACATCCCCTGTGACACCTGACAGCCAAAATGACAAACGCTTCTAAAATAAAAGTCTACTGATGATATGTCACTCAGAAGAAGGACACAGTGTCCTCGAACCTTCACATATGCAACAAATCCTCGATGACAGGTGTCTTTCCTGAGGAAATAAAAATGGCTTCAGTGGTTCCAATCAATAAAAATGGTGACAAGCAAATGGTATCAAATGACAGACCTGTCCTACTACAATTTTTCTTAAACACTCCAGAAACTTTTAGCAACAAGACTTGACAGTCTGCTGAGAAATATGAGTTACTGGGTGACCATCAATGTGGATTTAGCAATCAATCAACATTTCAGCAGTGATGGAATTTATGGAAAAGTATAAAATATTATAATAGCTTTCGCTTTTTACAACAAAAGCAGAAGATGTCGAATTCATCGACATTTAAGGGACGTTAAGTTCTCAACAAATAAAAACTAAGAGCAAAAGCAGCGCTCAGTCGTGATAAATGGCTTTTAGTCAATCCACCAATCAGAGCTCTGATGAACAGTTAATGTGCTGATCGTTCTCAGGTGTGTATAAACAACCCGTACCTGAAAACATGTTGGAAGTATTAGTAGTACTTGTTGTACTAATGGTAGTAACATTAACGATGAATGAAATAATCATCACTTCGCACGTCACAGCTTTTCTGTCTGGCTGAAATCAGTGATTTTGTAAGAATGAAACACAGATTTAAGGGGTGAGGATGCAGACTTTATGGTGCAACACCTGGAAGTGAAGAATAAGATAATTATATTTTGTACCTGCCTGCATTGAACTGCACTGCTCCTCTCCACCTGCCCTCAGTTTGGTGCACAGCCAGCCACAGCCATAGTCTGAGAAAACATCCGATTTAAATGCTGGTTTGGACTGACAGAAAACTTAAAACTTTTGTTTAAGGTAGAACTTGCTGCTGGATAAGACAGAAAAATAGCAAATTTTGATGTTGCAAAGGGGCTGAATGACTCAGTAGAAGACTGAAGGCGCAAACATGGATAGTATGTAACCATCGAATGCATTTTGAAGGGTCATCAGGATTAATTAATTAGGCAAACTGGGTAAAACCTGTGACTGGAAATGAGAAGGCAGCATTTTGACTACTTCTGACTGGTACCGACGGCCCTGTATTGTCCGTTATCTACACATGCATGACATAGTGTCATTAAAGAAGGAGAGAGGGCTCTCAATTGATGACCACATTGATCCTGAGGATCATTTATCAATGATCAACGATTGATCAATTAATCATTTACTCTATTGTCAAAAAAATGTGAGAGGCATTTTCTTCAGTCAGAAGTGATCTCAAATTTCGAACCAACACGTTTTTAATAATTTCCCATGAAACTATTATTATATCCTCAAAACAGTTGATTAATTTTCTCTTGATCGACTAATCGATCTATACTTACTTACAGCTTTTGATCAGATCATACTTGTAATCTTTCACATCTACGGCTCGTGTAATATGCATTACAGGTACATTTTAACAGTCACTTAGATTACACTCAAAACATGACACAAACGTGACTCCGGAGGAAAAAAAACAAACATTGATTTGCTTTCCTTCTACTTTCTCCTTAAGGGTTTATTTCTTGTTCAGAATAGCAAAAAGCTTTTGTACAGACAGATGCTTCACTTTTTACATCAAACAGCACAAAGAAACACAGGATGACATCGGTCCTGCAGCTGTCTGGGCCGGACTGATCTGACAAGTCTGAGGTGCTTTTCAATTCCTGCTACAGAGGCTGTTCTGAATACCTGGTAAAAACATAATATCTTAATACACCAGGACTACACCCGTTATAAGAAAACACACACTGTTTAAATAATTCCCAACATTTCATTTCAAGGACACTGATACTGAAACGCAGGACTGGATTCTTGATGATTTTAATCAAGTGGTTGATTGACAAATGAAACTAAAAAAATAAGAGAGAAATTCAAGTAGATAAGGCACTGGGCCTGCCAATACCTGACCCCAAGTGTTTGGAACCTGTGTTGCCTGTAGCACCGAGGAGTTCCTGCAGCTCCGCTTTTCACATTTACATGTTAACTTGGGGCTTCTATAACTGTGGAATATGAAACCTTCCAGATGACCATTGACTAAACTGAACTAAAATAATAACAGCTCAGCATCAGTAATGACGACAGGCTGCCGAGCTTTGGAGCGTTGAAGCAGTGTGACAGAAATAGCTCATTGTTTACCCTTGCTGTCAGTAGGCTGGCGGGCTCTGAGCTGCAGTGGGAGCGCGATGTGTCTTTATTTCCACTTCTACATGACTGGTCTTTTCGACGCTCACACCGTCACATATGAAGTCGTCTGATAGGCATTTCATCGTGTTCGAGCATGCTAATTTCAAGCTATCACTTCGAGCAATTCAGCTTTTAATGTCTTCCATTTCTTAAGCTTTTTTGTGTGTCCTTTAACGCTGTTAAACATGCGGGAGGAGCCGATGGAAGCTACTGGTTGGGTTTAGGGAAAATATTTCAGATATGTTACATAGGTCATGTAACTAACTGGTATATTCCAACCTTATCACACCTCTCCAGTCTTCAAAGCTCTGAAATTTGACAAAAGACCTCTTTTTTGCTCCTTATGCTAGTCGTGCTAGAACCGTTTAGCTTGACAAGATTATACTATGCAACAGCGATGGGAAAGTCAGAAATAAATCACATTTTTTCGCCACTAACTGCGCTCAAGATGCTACAGAAAGTGTCAGGAAACATCGACGAGGTGAGATGCACGTCAGCAACCGGTGTTTCATCGTAGGTATCCCCTCCATCTTACCAGACACTTGCAATAACATTTAGAGAGCAGATAGCAGGGAACAAAGCTATACATTTGCACCTAAAAGGAAAGTGTAATGCAGACAGAGTTAAATGACACACGAAAAGCAAAATGTGCATTTTGATAACACGTGAGATGACTTCACGCAGACCAGGATGCGTATGTCGTAACCTTTACCTTAAAAATTCAACCTGAGATTTTTAAGCTGACAAAATTCAACATTCGCTATGCCCCGCCCCCCTTGGGTACTGTTGCTACGTCTGTCAGGCTTTCAAATATGGAGTTTTAAAGTATATCAGTGAGAGATATTCCAAAGGGAATAACATCAAATTCCTGGACAAAATATTGGTATTCCATTTTACTAATGCTATAATTATCTATCGGACACAAAGCTAGCACCAGCTAGTGTCAGTTAGCATCTTACCTGGGAACAAACTAAGGTGTTTTTATTTATCTTTGATCGATTGAGCTGTTCATGTGGTCTTCCGCACTGTTTTATCCATATTTGATATCGCTCTTCTTGTTTTTTTTTGGCTTCGGGAAGGCGAAAATTTGACAAATCTTTCTAAACTTTTGGGGTTTACCTGTGCACCTACCTGTGCACAGTACAGTTGCTAACATTGGATGGACAGTGGCCATTTCTTTAAGGGAGGGGCTTAGCGAAAGGTCAGTTTCCCGGTATGGGGTCAGTATAAATTAAGTCACTGGATTTTATGCTCCTCTGACAACAAGGACCCTAAAACACTGCTCAGAAGTTGAAATCTTCCATTGTTAACTGAACTGAATTAGCTTCGCTAACTCTCAATCATTTCTAAATGTCAAATAAAAGAGTAAAAAAAAAATTTGAAATACATTTTTTTTTTTTTTGTACTTGTACCACATTATCCCTCAAAAGGACACTTTTAATTGTTTACCTGACTGTTTTATTGGCTGCTATCAATAAAATAAAAGCACAGTACCAACCAGGAAGGTTCATGATGACTATCCACATGTGTAAAAGTGAAAGCTGGCTGCATCAACAAGAGCCCGTTACACACAAATCCCAATTCATAAAATCAATCCTGTAAAACTGGTAAAAAATACGTGAAGTGCAAAAAAATATTTACATTCTCAATCTTTTTTGCTAAAGGCGGCTATGCCTTGATAAATTTCCCATTCGTTTGAGTCCTCTAATTCAAACATGCACTGGTTTGGTGCGGCACTATTCGATCATTAGTCAGCGGTGTCAAAGAAAGAGGAAAAGGCTCAGATTGTTAACTTTAATTATGATTAATATCTCATAATTAACTGGTGCGGTCACTCTTCCTGCGGACGGTGTCAGTGAGTGGTCCTTTTGCTGTGCCCCGGTGGCGAGAGGCCGCACGTTTGGCAGCACTGCGCTCGGATGTTGGGCAAGAGGCAGCGGCCGAGCAAGCGGAGGGTCTGACAGAAGCGAAGCGTTAGCCGGTCACGACTGCAAACGGCTCCTGTCGGGGGAGCAGAGAGAGAGAGACACACACACACACGCACACAGGTTATACACACACTTCCTTCGGTTCCATCAGTACAGAATAAATCAATGTGAGGGCTGTAATCATTAGACATGCCACTTTAAGCTGCAAAGCTAAACATGCTGCTCTTTTGTCCTTCACAGTTCAACACAAGTAATGTTTCACAAAGATTTCAAGCTTGCAGCTTGTAATATAACAAGTGGAAGAAAAATTAAAGTAACCAAAGGTAGGATGATTTATTGGATTAGATCTGGTTGCTGATCAGTGCTGGAGAAGACTATGATTCCTTGACAAGCAAAACAATTTGGATGATGCGGAGCGTTATGCATAAATTCTGCTCTTGTTTAGCTTTCTGGGACAGAACTGGAGCTACAAAGAACAATTAACTCCTTAAAAAAGCCAGGGACAAGATGGGATATGCAATGAGTTTTATTAAAAGTTTGGCAATATAATAGCTCCATACCTAGTGAAGATGTACAAGAAGGCCTTTGAGATTGACGCGTTACCACGGACAGGAAAAAGAGGCTATCGTAACAGTTAATTCCAATAAAGGGGAAAGGACTGTGCTCATAAAGACCAGTAAAACTATTGAATTCCAATCAAAAAATCTTGTCTAAAACTTAAGCTTCAACATTCAGTCCTCTTGTACCCAAACTCATTCACACCGATCAAACCGGGTTTATCTAAAACAGGCACTCGTTTCATAAATTTAAAAGCCTCTTCACAAAATTAAAGAGGTGTTTAAAGATTGCTTTACTCAAACCTTAACGCTCGAATCCTCGCTAACCAGACTATCAGGGACACATTTATCTTACACAGAGGGGCTGGACAGGAGGGTCCTCTTAGCCTCCTTGCTGTTTGCACTTGCACTAGAACCCCTGGCTGTGACAATTCATGCAAACAAGGAGATTCATGGTTATGACACGAATTACACTTCCAATAAAATATCGCTGTATGCGGATGACATTTTGATGTACTTAACGAAGCCACAAACCGCAATGCCTGTTTCATTAGAGACAATGGAATTATTCCGTTCTTTCTCAGGACACAGGCTGAACTGAGGGAAAAGTGAGTTAATGCCTGTGCGATGCAGTTACCCAGACATGTTAGAATGGACTCCATTCAAATTGGCATGGGAAAAATTCACATGTTTGGGGTTAGAAATTACCAAGGTATATAGCAGGTTATTTGAGGCTAATTTCATAGCTATATTGATTACGTTTAGAAATAAACTAGAGTTCTGGAGAACCTTCCCTATTTCTTTGATAGGTGGTGCTATATCTCTTTCAAAATTTACCCATATATCTCACTAAAACCTACTTAAAAAAAACTATACTATAATTCTTCCACTCATCTGGAATTATAAAGCCTACAGGAACAGAAAAGGGCATTTATGCAAACATAAAACAAATGGTGAGCTGGCCTTCCCAGGATTTATGCGGTATTTCTGGGCAGCAAGTATTCTTTGCTTCTATTGGCTGGACGAGACAGTTGTGCTTGCCAGCTGGCTAGACATGGAATGGGAGGACTGTGTTCCTTACTTGGCACTATTTTGACATCTCCCACTCATCTTACAAAATCACATTATATCTATAACTCAATTATTCACAGTATTATTCAGATCTGGAGGCAAATAACTTAAACTCAGAAAGCTGGCCTTTACGATGCCACTATCGGCAAACCCATCATTCCCCCACTTCTCTTATAGACGGAGGCTTTGATCGGTGGAGAGCATTGGGATTGGAATGTGTAGGAGATCTGTATATCCAGGGCATATTTGCATCACTTCAGCAACTACAGCAGAAATATGGACTGTCAAAAAATACCTACAGATCAGACCTTTTTGTAAAGACCCACCTGGATAATTTTTAAAATGCCAATGTGTCAAAGAATGCACAGTGGAAAGATATGCAATTTCATTAATATACGATCTACTGCAGGAACAAGACCAAGTGGATAAAAAACAACTGGGAAAAGGAATTAGGTTTGGATATATCAGAGGACATTTTGGAGGAAGGGCCTGAAATATGTCAAAACTTGCTCTCTGAATGCTAGACACTACTTGATGCAGTTTAAAATCCCGCCTAGGTTATATTATTAAAGGTTAAGGTTACAAAAAGTCTTTCCAGAACTATCACCCATCTGTGGAAAATGCAAGCGAGTGGATGCAGACTTACATCATAGTTATGCACTTTAGCCCAAGTTAGAAGCATTTTGGGCAGCAATATTTGTATTGTTTTCAAAGGTTTTTAAGAGTAAAATAAGGCCAGATCCACCTTTGGTTATAATTATTATATTATATTATTAATAAGAAATATGTCAGCACTCGTTCTCTAGATGCTAGACACTGCTTGATCCAGTTTAAAATCCTGCATAGGTTACATTATCCAAGGGTAAGGTTACATAAAATCTTTCTAGAAGTATCACCCGTGTGGAAAAACGTAAGCAAGCAGATGCAGATTTACTTCATAGTTATGCATTATGCCCCAAGTTAGAAGAATTTTGCGTAGCAATATATTTATTCTTTTCCAAAGTTTTTAACACTAAAATAAAGCCAGATCCACTTTTGTCTCTATTAAGGGCATCGGAAAACTCTGGGAGCCTACAGAGTACACAGCGCCACCTTCTGTCCTATGGCCCCCTCTGTGGAATAAATCTTCTCCTGCTACTCTGGAAAAAGTGTGATACCCCGACATTTAAAGCCTGGGTAACGACACTGACTAATACCTTACGCCTGGAGAGGATTCCAGATACCCTCAATGACAGATTGGAGGAATTCAAAAAGACTTGGAAGCCAATCATCTCATATTTGGAACAGTTTGACAGTCAAGATATACAATCAGTGATGTCTGCCAACCCTAAGTGGCGCCTTAATGAGAAGAGTGGAAGAGGAGGGAGTTGGTGCCTTATTTCCTTTTTTATTTTAGTTTATCTCTCCAATTATTCTCCTTATTTTGTTATCTTGATTACTCAGTTTCATATTGTGTTTGTACTGTTTTGTGCTATATATAGACTGATTTATATCTGAAATGAGGCAATATTCAAATTGAACACATTTGTATTACTGTTACACCGTTTACACAATAAAAAAATTTGAAATGCAAAATGGGGATACAATCAGCAAGTGGGATATATGTGATTTTGCTATTGTAAAGAGCTATGAGAGACAAGGTTGTTCCTGGACAAAAATCTCTCCACACCGGCAGTGACTGAAAATCCTTGCAAGTCATTGTTACCTACGAAGGAAAATTATAATTCAGATCAATTCAATAACTGACCTCGATGAATGAAAATTTACAGATGATGAATGAAGCTTATTTTTTTTAAGATAAAAGATAAGATAAAACTTTATTAATCCCGCATCGGGGAAATTTTGTGATAAAAGCAGACTGTGCGATGAAGCCGTTTTGCTCACTGTTTCATGTGTCCGTGTATTCATACACAGTGACCACAACACTTTCTAATGTCAAGTAGCAAACAAAGTCCTCATCTTCATCATCCTCATCTCTGCTCTAACATTAAAGCTAATGATGTTTATATAGTCAAGTCAGACAAATTAGTTGGTTAGTTTGCAAAGTTAGTCTTTTGAATGCATAGTTAGGCATTATAGTAGTTTCATTTGCTTTACAGGATAAAATACATTCTTCTGTATAATCAATCCCATTAATGGTGAATTGTTGAAAACCTGTGCCATCAACGCGGCTGACATACTGTACGGACAAAGATCAGTTTGAAAAGGTCACACTTTGTTCTAATAAAGATCAGCATCCAGTAAAAAAAAATATAAATAAATAAATACATAAAAGTTGGCCACCCCCGATTTGCGGCATAAAAAATAGTTTCTTGGCTTGCAGTCAACTTCCATTACATGGATAAGAAACCAGACAAATCAACAAAATATTTGCTATGTGTAGAGGCAAATGGACCTGCATTTATCCATTCTAACAAATACTCAGAGCACTTTACACTATTTCCTTTCACCCATCCACCCACACATTCCTAACAGGAGGAATTTAAGGTGCTGACCCACTGAGTAGAAGTGATACTGCACTTCCACACTAAAGCAACCACGATATTCTCTGCTCAACGGTTCATAAGTACAATCAGACACCAATTCTTAATTCTCACTCATCAGAGTCTTTACAAACTGCGTATGTGTGACACTCTGGTTATCAGATCAGATGATTTGCACGCCTTTGTATATAAATCAGGAGCCACAAAGATGATGTGGGTAACTGCAGATAGAAAATTGTTGACTGCTTTATAATGGATGCTAAAGAGAAATATATAGAGGAGTTACGTATACCTGATAAAATACGATGGTGGAATTAATATACCTAATTAATTTGACTCTGATCTAATGCTCATCAGCAGGTCTTAGTGTTCAGGAATACCAATAAATCAGTGTTAAAAAGGGATTGTTAACCAGTGCGCTTGATGGTAAATTTTGATGTGTGAAGTTGATATCAGTCAGCAAAGATGTGTCTTATTCCAACCTACGCGAACCTAAGCGAATGGAAGTTGGTGGTCCAAGTTTAAGGTCACTCAAAAGTCAAAAAGCTTGTTTTTTTGGCCATAACACCAAAAAGAATTCAAGGAGAGAAGTCCAACTGGTTTTATTTTGTAACTTAACCCTAGCTACTTATACCATAGCCTGTGCAGTTAGTTGAAGGCATCTGGACTTGTTGATGGTTTCAATTCTCATCTGAACGAACTGAACTAAGAACTAAAGAAGCCTTTCAGGTGAGAGGTGAAAGGTCTTCAAAACCAAAAAGAAGTCCAAAATCCTTCATCTAAAACACTTGAGACTGTACCTGTCAGGTTTCCCCAACGTGTTCTTTTTCACACCAGGACCCTGACCAAAACAAGCACTAATACCACAATGAGGTAGAAAGTTGAAATAGTTTGCAGTGGGCACAAATAGACATGAAAATCTAACAAGTACTTGAAACCTCTGACTATATATGAAGATGGATGGCATGAGAGCGCCCCAGAAGCATTTCAATTGCCCTCTAGTGGTGGACAGCAGTATAAGTCATAATCCCTTCCCTTCAATTATATCAGGTAGGATTTGGTCCTAACTCATAAAAACTTGTTACTAAAAACTTAAAGCACTC
Source organism: Mola mola (assembly GCA_001698575.1). Taxonomy (NCBI): domain Eukaryota; kingdom Metazoa; phylum Chordata; class Actinopteri; order Tetraodontiformes; family Molidae; genus Mola; species Mola mola. The sequence goes on along the minus strand of KV751315.1, from coordinate 16,087,234 downwards.
CTCAAATACATTTTTGCATATATGCTGGTGTACTTTCAAGTGCATTTTCTGATCAGTTTGGTTCAAATTTGTTATTTGATGCCATAAAAACACAGCAAAATGTCATGATTGACAGTTGGGTTCTGCTGGTGATAAGGCAGGTGGGTGTATGGGTGGGAACCCAATACCACGGCTTTGCTATTGTACAGAATCTGGCTCCAAATGACATCATCAGTACAAGATGACAGTGATTTTATCAGGGATATTTTGGGTTCATTACTGTAATTGGTGATCATCCATCTTTATTCATATCAATACCTCAAACTATATCAAGCTCAAAATCAACATGTTGGGAAATAGGAAAATTATAGTCTCATAGCGGCACCAGAAGCAAAGTCATGGTCTATTCAAATGACATTTTTAGGTCGTGCTCAGTACATCAGTTTGTACTGTAAACATGGGTGCACCATTCACCACGGCCTCTACATGCTGTACTCCGCTGAACAAGCTGGTCTTGTATAAAACAGCAGGGTGCACAATTTCCAATGCTACCCACATCACAGAAACTTCATGACATCAGAAGGGATCGAAGGTCACAGCTGCAACTCAATACACAGCATTTCCTGTGTTCTCATCATCTCTTATACTCCCGCATTTCCTTTGACCCATTTACATTTATATGACCAACCTCCCATGTAATGGTGTAACTAAAAATGGGAGCAACTTGATCCATATAATAGGCTAGATTATTTTCAAATTTCTGACAATAGAAATCATTGGGTTTCCATTCAAGTGCAGCACCTCAGACCACAAGATTTATAGAAGAAGATCACGAATACGAGCACCCAAAATTAGTGTAATCCATTCAGTGTCAGACCAAATGTTACAATCTTCCCTTCTGCCCCTGATTATTTGTCCTAAATAAAGGCCAGAAAGTTCCTTTCGTTCCCACTTAGGGTTGGACTCTGCCAGGGCTGCCCTTTGTCACCACATCTGTTCACAATTTTTGTGGGCGCAGCCAAGTGTCAGAGGTTGTCAGGTTCGGTGGCCTAAGGATTCAATTCCATCTCTGCTTTTTGCAGATGACGTGGACCTGTTGGTTTAATCGAAGAGTGACCTCCAGCTCACATTGGGATGGTTTTCAGCTGAGTTAAAGCAAGAGGGACGAGAATCAGCCCCTCTAAGTCTGAGGCTATGGATCTGAGCCGGAACAGGGTGGATCTCGGAGGCTTGTTCAAGAGTGAAAGTAAAATGGATTGACAGACGGATTGGGGCAGTGTCTGCAGTGGTGCAGACACTATACCGTCCGTTCTGGTAAAGAGAGTGTCGAGCTGAAAGTCAAAGCTCTCTATTTACTGGTCAGTCTACATCTCAACCCTCACCTACGGTTACAAGCTCTGGTTAGTGACCAAAAGAATGCACATACAAGCGGCCGAAATGAGTTTCCCCTGCGGGATGGCTGGACTCATCCTCAGCGATAAGGCAAGAAGCTCAGAGAAGCGCCATTGCTCCTCCGAGCTGAGGTGGTTTGGGCATTAGTTTAGGATCTCTCCCAGATTTCTTCCTGTGGAGGTGTTTTGTGCATGCCCATCCAGGAGGAGCTCCTGGGGCAGACCCAGGACACACTGGAGAGATTATATCTCTCGGCTGGCTTATTATCCTCCTGGAAGAGTTAGTGGAAGTGCCCAGGGAGAGGAGTGTCTGGACTTCTCTGCTAAGACTGCTGCCCCCATCAACGGGACAAGTGGATGAAAACAAGTACAAAGGCATTTTTTGTAGGATGTAAGCAGTGAAGTTGACCTTTGGCGTTTTGTCAATAAAACACCAACACTTCATTGGTTTATTTAACTAAACATTTACAAGGAACTAAAATCTATTCAGTCCATCTTAAATTCCAAGTGTAAAATTTCCATAAAGGTATTCCTGAGATATTAGGTTCTTTAGAATGGGATGACAGACAGACAGAAGCCCTACATTCATAATAGTGTTGTGACAAACCAAAGCAGCACATTTATAAACAATGACTGAAACTAACTAGTTCATTTGAGCTGCAGAATTGTGGAATAAATCATCTAAGTGACCAATTTTATATTGTTTTTAAATCACATTTGTGACATTATTATATAATAGAGGCTTTGAAGAGCCAGACTTGGATAAGGAAGTGGAAATTTTGCTGATGAATTATTATCTGTACTATTTGGTTCAGTACACTTGACAGCTGCTAGATAAATCTCAGATAAATCCTCTTTGGGTGAATGAAGCACCTTTACAGGGAGGTAATCGACCCTCTCCGGAGGCATGTGGGCTGATAACCTGTAGAAAACTCAACCTCAACCGACTGCAGAACATTTCTGTAATTATTATTACACACATTTTCCCCACACATTACTGTTAGATTTATGCAAAGCAAATAGATGGATTTATAGCAGTTTGCTGCTTTTCAAAATGAGGAAAACGTTCAGTACTTCCCCACCTTTATTATTTGTTGATTTGAAAGAAGATACTAAAACTACTATGTAAGGAATGTCTAAAATATTAACAACGGTTCAAGTTCTATGTTTGAATTTGTTTAAATGTTTATCTATTTTATCCTGTCAGTTCCCTCAGCTTTTCACCAGAATGTGGCAGGCACACATCACCACCGCTCAACCGACAACAAGGGGTGGAAATAACAAATATATACATTTTTTTAATAATCACTACATGTATTTTTTAGGTAATAAAAAATTCTTAAAAAGTATTGCACTTTATTATATTTCAATGTGAATTTGTTGCTAAAAGCAATGACCTAAAATAAAGGATGGCGACATTATAGGTTAGGTTTATTGGTGTATGTATTGGCCCATAGGTGTGAATGTGAGTTTGTATGGTATTTGTCTCTATATCTCAGCTCTGTGATGAACTAGCCAACTGTCAAGGGTGTACCCCGCCTTCACCAGACCTGAAACCCTATATAGAATAAGCAGAGATAGACAATGGATAAATGGGTCATTAAAGGGTTAAAAGTAACATTATGGTAATTCTGAATAGTTAAGAAGTGGCTAGTGGTCTAATACTTTAGTAAAATTTGATTAAAACCTTTTCTCCCATCTCTGAAAAAGATGCAATTGAGCCTATCAGCTCCAGACAGTGAGTCAGCACCGTGGGAATCTGTATATGCTGAGCTGAGAGATGTTCAGAATAAGTGGAGGTCATCTCTCCATTGACCTTCTTCCACTTCCCCTCATGCTTTCTCAGACAACATGGAAAGTGAAGGCAGACCACAGACCCTGAAATGTTCAAACGCAGCATAAATCATAAACCTTCTATAGCTTGGTGTTGACATTTATAACAAAAGGAGTCTCCAGAAAACATCAGCATGACTAAAAATTCCTTTTTCTTAGAGCTACATTATGTGGAGTATTTTAATGCAAGAGATATTGTACTCATATCTTTTTTATACCCAAATTAATATTACTACTATAGGTTATATATACTGTATATATATTACTATAGATTAAAGTCGAATATGCTTATATGATGGTAATCGTATTAGAATGTTAGTGTTAGTTAATGTTAATGTTAGTTTGTGACGATATAGATCCAAAAATCTTGTGGGAACGAGCAGTTTCAATTTTCCCATGGGTGGAAGGTGGGCGCTTAAAAATAAACTTGAAGTATCCAGAGTTCTAAAAATTAATCCAATGGCTTTTAGCTAATCTAGATATAAAACGCAACTCTACTTAAATTTATGTAAAATCTCTTTACAAGCTATTCTAAGATGTAATGACGTACACCCCTGCACCTCAAAGTCCATCCAGGCTCTTTATGTGGTGATTTATAATGGGTGGGACCGTAACACACACACACACACTCCAGAGCGGAAGGTAATGATCAGAAACCCACCGAGAGTGTGCAGGTGCGAGTTAAAAAAGTAGTCCCATGCATCATTCTGAAATGTATCCCATGCTTTTAAAGCCCTTGTGAACAATCCATGTGTGGAATGAACTCACATCAACATCATATTATCCCCCAACCGGGCACCAACTGTGTCTCCTTGCTGCGATATTAATGACCCGCAGCTCAGATATTATGGCAGGCATACAGAGTGGAAATCTGTCCTGCGCTCACGCAGTCGCTCACATGGTCTTACACATGTCTACTGTGTGAGTTTCACACTCTGAATAAAAGCAGCTCCGAGATCACGTTTGAGGGGAGGCCAGTTTAGGGCAGCTGTCACACTACAGGCTCGAACAAAACCACGAACACGCAGCAAAGAGTGACACTGGTTGACTCTTTTATTGTGCTGATGGAAATATCACAGTGAGGCACGTGGCTAGATGCTTATAAATCTCAGATGAAAGAGAGATCTGACAAGATTTCTAATCATTTTCCACACAATTTATAATTTGTTTTATGGATGTTGGTGATTATATGTTACAGTATATTTTGTACAGTGTAGTTAAAAGTTAGTTAGTAAAAGTCACAAATTATTTGTTTTTTTGCTTATATATTTTGAGTATTATTATAAATCAGTAATTATATTTTTACTAAATTAGTTTTTATAACAAGTATCGTACTTCACTACACTTCAAGATTAATCCATTACTGAGTGAAAATAATAATGTCAGTGCCAATTGATTAACACTGCAGTCAGTATATTTTAGAAAAACAACTCTTTGTCACAAAATGCTAAAATGCTCATTATTTCCAAACAGAAATACATGAGATTCATCTGTCTTTTTAACAGGTCTGTGAAAAAGCTCATCTCCTCTGATCCTGTCAATTGCTCCCAACGCCACTTGCAAAAGTCATTCACTTTCCCAAAAACAACCAATCAGAGTGTGTGAAAGTGCATTAGTCCCCATTGCCTCAGTCGCTCAAATGCATATAATTACAGTGGCACAACAAACAGTGATGAAAAAAGCTGCCCATTCGTGGACATACGATACAAAGACACCAAAAAATAACCCAACAGTACAAAAAAGCAGCAAAAAAGACCAATTTAGACTGATTCTTATCTCGTGCACGGCAGCCATCTATGCAGATGGGGGCTTAACTCAAAACCACAACAGCTCAAGGAGGAGAGGTGCTTGGAAATTTTCCTTGATTCCCTCCACGATTTATTACTGATGTAACACCATTTCCCACTTGCTGGTAGCTCTCATAGAAGCGCTTCAACATTTATGCTCAATAGTACTCACAAAGAGTCACCTTAAGCGGAAAAATTATATCAAAGAAGAGAATAAATGGTAGTTTTTCCATTAATTCTGTACATTTTATATACAGTATGTTTATGTGTTCTTAGCAATTATAGTGCAGTTGTGATAGGCTGACCAAAATTTCATGCAGAAAAGTTGTTTAGTAAAATAATAAACTTTTTAAAACCTGCTAGTTTCAGCTACAAAATTACACCAGTTGGACCACTCTATTTCAATTCCTTACGGAGTTATGGCAAAAAATCTGCTCTTTACTTGTGACATCTATTGCACGTCTAGAGAATCCCTCCTCTGTGGTTCTTCCTGAGGTTTCTTCTTTTTTCCCCTGTCTACAGTTATTTGGAGATTTTCCTCACCCTTTTCAAGGGTCTAAGAGTAGAGGGTGTTGTTATGTACAGATTGTAACACCCTCAGAGTCAAATTGTTACTTGTGATATTGGGCAGTACAAATTAAACCTGATTGATTGATTGAAAAACTGGGATTTTGAGTGACTTTCACCTTCAAAGACATATTTTTGATGAAAATTTCACTAATAAATTTCAAAATAAACTTGTACCTTCCATACAAGACCTGAAACTCTAAGTACTTCACAAAATTCAAACAAACACCAAATGCGTCACCTAAAAGTAGTCAAGCAGTTTTTGTGTAATCATGCTAACAGATAGACAGGCAAAAGTCACTGAAAACATACCCTCCAACTTTGCTGGCATTGTTATATTTTGATGACCCCTTGCAAAGCGGTTCGTATTTTGAAAGAAGAAAGTGCTGATTCCTTAAGATGCATAATATCATGTCTTTACTGCTGCTGCATTAAAAATTTTGATGAGGAATTAGTCACTCTTACAATCTTAGAATTATATTTTAATTCTAACTTCAAAAATGAATTCTAATTTTACATTTTTGACACAAAATAAACTTTGCCTCTTGAATCTTGTAAACTGGCTTCCTTGTCTTCTTATGCATAGTGCAATTCACAAATAAGATAATATCTCATATACGAATTTGCATATGATAATATGAATGCCAAGTGTTTGTTTGAGAACACATGCTGCTCTCTTTGCATCTGATTTTGCTGAAGCAAAACACACAAACAAATCACAGAGACAGAGGGTCACACACAGCATAAGCGCAGCCAGTTGTTTGCTGCCACATTAACACGAGTCTCAAATATTTACCATAACACATCTTATACCTCCAAGCTGTCAAGTGAGGAACGCTGTGATTTGAAATGAGGTATAAAACAGAAATGCAACTGACCTGATGTGACTGCAAAAGTGATTTTTTTTAAAGATTGGAATGATTGTGATGAAGTTAAGTCATCTCTAAAATGTTCTATTTTGAAAACAAAAGGGAACCTGTTTTCTCTGCAGATAATCTGTGGCTTTCAGTTACTGGAGCCATGAGATATTTGTAGTGGAAAAATAGGACCCATTCCTTGACACATACAAGCTACTGAAAGTAAAAAGCTTTGGCATTCATTGTAACAGATTCTAACTTAAACTTGGATGGAAATGTCAAACCATGCGTGTTCAAGAAAAGGAAAAATCACAGCCTGCAATTTTCCAACCGTGAATAGTTGCTTTGAATCCAAATGTCTTCTTCGACCCGACCAAAGTCTGGAAAAAAAGAAAAAAAAAGTTCTAAGTATGTGCCTGCTTAACCAAGATGGCCTTTGAAGCTACTGGAGTCACTGGTCTTGTGTGATCTTGTGAACCCTTAGGGGAAGAGCTGGTGCCTTCAGCAAATGAAATCCACTCCAGACCGTTTATGTGCTTCATTTGTCTTGAAGAAACAAGGAAACAGAACACACCTGGCCATCAAACTGTTCTTCCGTCAATTGTCCAAATACTTTTAAGCCCCCTGAAAATGGAGGTTCTCTGCATTAAATGGCTGTAATTCCTTATTTTTGTGAAGCCTCTTAAATAAAAGCTGAAAGTGTGCACTCAGTCACATCTTGATTTTTTTTAATATCAAATCCATTGTGGTGGTGCATAGAGGAAAAATGATAAAAAAAAAACTGTGTCAGTGTCCAAATACTTCTGGACTCAACTGTGCTTATGTTATTACATCAATCTTCCGGATACAAACTAGTATTTGGTCACAATCTGCCATATTTACATGAAAATGTTTAAGTACTAGGCACTGTCCCTACTCTAAATAAATTAAATGAACCCCAGCCTCCACAGCCTCAAAATGCATGGCGAACGTGCCATGCGTGCTACCAAACAAGCACCTTTTTGCAGTTCCAAGCGAGGCAGAGGGTCGAGCACACGCTTGCTAAAGCCCTGAGCTCATGCTGCAAAAAAAGTAGTGTGCATTTCTCTAGTATGGATTTGATTGCTAGGACCATTTAGCTCAACAAAGTTTTACAATCCAATGTCACAGGGAGTCAGAACATGAATAACTCAAAAGCTATTTATTAAAGCAAATGTTTGTACTGACTGTGTGTCTCCTACAGAAACTTTTGGTGGATCCTCTGATTGAGGTGTACTCCAGACACAAGTCACGTGCCAAAGGGCCACTTTTTTCTGATATTTTCAGATTTTTTTCTGAGGATTTGTGTAGATTTAATCCACATTTCACCGAGTGGTACAGTTCAGTTCAGTTCGGTACAGCACACGCTCAGTACAGGCGTGTTTCCTCTGGCAACCGTGCCATTACATGTGCACAGGGTAGCCCGACTGCGCCAGCTGCATAAGTAGTGTGACATCATAGAAACACGACATACTGAATAAAGTTGACGAAGAAACCATAACAACAAAGAAAGGAAACGATGGAGGACATCCAGCATTTCCTGTTGTCTGTTGTTTATCACACAAAGTAAACTGGGTCTGTTTCTGCTAAATAATCAGACATTACTTTGCAAAATCAGATTTTACACACATTGATATATTATACAGTATCATTACAATTACAAACTTCATGCTTAATAAACCTCCCAGTTCAGGTAAATACACACCGTCAGTCAGGAGAAACTGTATTGTTTATCCGTTTGCAGTTTGTTTGCGAGCTTGAAAAGCAGAATTCCTCTCTAACAATCATGGTTATTGTGTGCACTCATGTCATGTCAAGTCCTTGCACATGCACCTCCTTGCTCATGATAATCACAAAGTTCTGTAGTTCTCAGGCAGAGTAACTCAGTAATTCTGTCTAAACTTACTATAATCTTACTCACCGGACGGCGTCCTCTCACACTCCTGCACGTTGCACTTCTGGGTGCTCACAGGCTGCAGCTCATCGTCGCACTGAGCCGCATCCACCTCCTCGTCCGTCTCGGCCTTCGTGTCGACACACTTGATGAGTCGACGCTGCACTCCTCCACCGCAAGAAGCTGAACACTGCAGAAATTTACACACACACGAAAAAACCCCCAGACATATTATTATCATATGTTTTTGCTCCTCACTCTGTAACGATTAAAACCGACACAACGTGCAGGCGCTGGAACGTGAAGGGTAAAACAAAAGGTGTATGACAAATAACAGAGAATAAAGATAAGAAAAGTAAGTGTCAAGGAATGCAACAGACAGAGAGGCGGTAGCTGTCGAGTTACGAGGCAGACAACCTGAACATAATGTACCTAATGTTTGGAAACCTTTCATTTATTCAGAACAGGAGGGATCTGACGAACCTTTGTGGAAATGTCCGAGGCTCTAATTGAGCCATTTGTGTCAGTCAAATCCCAAACAACAACAACAGAACCCTGCATGTTCGACTTAATAATTGAGAATATTTTCACAAGCAGCAAGAAGACTCTTGGAAGCATCACCCATTTCTCCTGTTCAGTTGTAACATGAATGATTCAATGGGCCTGGTTCTTTCAAACTCTCATTAAATATAAAATCTCTGGCTTAATACTGCCGTTTCAATCAAGTATCCCTGTGTCTTAAAACAAATTAAAGCTGGTACACAGAGTAATTATTAAAGTAATTCATGTTACATTCTGTACAGTGTGTCAATAACATCATTACAAAAGTTTTTTTTCTCAGGATTTTTATTAGTAGTAGTTAGTAAAATGCAGAAAATTACTCCATGACCCTGATAGACATTATGAATTATTCATAGATTTGTATGCAAATTCCACAAGATGTGATTTAGAGTATTACGTCGCTCTGGAAATAAAGTAACATTAAGTTTAAATCAGTGACAGAATCATAGGCACAGTCTATGAATTTGACATTATGCTGGATTATAAGATGTTTTTCTGAACTGTTGAGGTGTTTGTATGTGGTTTACCTGTTCCCAGGATCCAGTGAGCCACTGAGCACAAGGCTGGATATTACATGACTGGATGCTGCTGGGCTGAAGGTTTCCGTCGCACCTATCCTCCTCTGGACAGGTAACTATACGCTGCTGCTCGCCACCTCCACACACCTCGGAGCACTAAACAACACAGACACAAATATAAACCCATACACTAATGTGTGGGAACTACTGCATGACAGTCATGAAACAGTATTATATTCCTGATATTCAGAGATATCAGGGTGTTATTCACAGTAAACTCAGAAATCTGAAAATATATTAACAGCAAAATTTCACCACATTACACCGAACAACTATAGTTGTAGTCTTGTATGTTGTTTTCATGTCCAGTAGCACAGATAGTAATTTGTTCCCTCAAGTATCAAACGTCGCACTTACTTTAAGGAATTTAAAACATTAGTAATATATTTCTTAATTCTTAATTTTTATATATGTAATGTACAATACACAACAGTACAGTACAAAGTGAAGGAGATGCATACAACACTACACGTGTTTAATTTGTAAAGTATGGGATAAAAACACATTAATACCCTCCATACATGCAATTTACAAAGATAATTGAGAAGTTTCATTATTGTCTATACATTAACTCATGGAACGATAATTGCATGTTGTGATTGTATGACGTTCTGGCTCATGTAGAGAGAGAAAAAAGACGATAAAAACAAATTTAATGTGAAACAAAATGCATATATATGTTAATACCTCCAAACTACCAATTTAATAATAGTAGTAATAGTATCACAATAAAAAGAAAAACAAAAGAACTGAGGTGACTAAAGCTCTGGCCATCTGTCATTGTTGTCTATTTCCACCTTGCAGTGGTTTTCTATGTGATAAAGATATTTTTAACCTTTCCCTCCATTGTGTTATGCTTGGGGGTTGTCTTTTCAGCCATTTTCTCAGCTATTAAAAGCAAACATTACAGATGCACATTGTTTCATCCCAGGACCAGAGAGTTCACAGTGCATTTACCCCACCACCCTCTCATTATGTTGCTTATGTCTCACCTGCCCCCAGGAGGACGTGTACCAGTCCAGACATGGCTGAAGGTTACAGGGCACTTGGGTTGGAGGCCTGGAGGACATGGCTCGGCAGTGAAAAGGTCGCAGGGGTCGCTGGTCCCGCATGTCAAAACACTGGACCTCTCGTGATTGAATGCCTCCTTCACAGTTCCTGGAGCACTGGGGGAAAGACACAGCGTGAGATGCCACATTCTTGCAGCAGTGGTGACTCCAAGGCACCTGGTTTTACTGTGTGGTCTTAATGGTTTTTCTCACTCAACTGAGAAGTTTCACCAAAGTGATGGACGACAGCAGCATTTAAAAATCCGAACATCCTTTCAGATGAGAAGTGTGGACTGAGGATGTCATACTCTTTATTATCGTAAAGCCCAGTGTGCTATATTAATCAAACTGACTTCATGTCACTGTAGATACATAAAGTCTAATGCATTTTGGCAAAATAACACAAGTGTTCTCACTTTACTCCATTCTGGAACTTTCCATGTGGCGCAGGGCCGCAGGTAGCACCGCTGGGCTGGCGCAGGCCTCTTGGCTGGGTCGCAATCCGAGTCAGAGCCGGTACTGCAAGCCAGAGTCCTCCAAACTGCACCCAGACCGCAGCTGGTGGAGCACTGCCCACGAGTGTATGGCAACACATGAGAACAATTGTTACGATCAACAATTTTCAGCATGCAAATCATGAGCAAAAAGACATTTTTTGTGCAGACTGTCGTCGGATTTCACCCCAAAATCTGACATATTTTTCCATCTTGGGAGTTGCTGTCTCAGCATAGTCAAAATCAGCCAAATCAAACGATGGAGCTGGGGATGAGGACTCTGTTCCAGTTCTCTTAGGGAAGACGGGCTCCGTCGGTTTATGTTTCCCTGTGGCCGGGAGAAGGTCAGCTGGAGAGGGCTGCGTGGCTCCTTCCAGGTCTGTAGGAGGTACGGTTTCTCTTCCAGTTGATGTGGAGTTATCAGAGGCCTCTTGGTTGTAGTGCTATCTGTGTGTCTAAATTGTTTTGGTGTGGGGTTATCAACTTCCTTTTCTCACATAATATTTGTTTTTTATTGCGCTCAAAGCACCAATAAAACGTTTTTTAATAAACTCACCAGTACTGACTCTTTACAGAAACGATGACCTATTTTACTCAAATAATCCACAGACCTTTTTTTGAGCAATTTCATGAAAGAAATGCACTGCAAAAAAAAATACAAAAAATAGTGGAGTTTTAAATACAACCCCTTCAAACCTTTTAAATTTTACTGAAGTATATTAGTCAGTACAGAATAATGGGTAAATAAATTCTTGCACTCCGCTGTACAAGGGATCCCATTAGACTCTGATAAGACCTGCACATCTATATCCACATTCATATCCACATGTCCCATTTTGAGAGACTTTTGTGTTTGCTTAATGTGTAGATTTGTACATATATTGTTCATTTGTCAAACATTTGTTCAAGTAAAAATCATTAAAAATAATCAATGTTGTCTTCTGTGTCAGAAAATATTTTACAGGTAAAACTATCCTTTCCTTAATAAGTAATTGTAAATTATCCATATTGATTCATTTTATTCATGATTAAAGTAGATAAAAAAATTGCTCACTGAAATTCTGGAGTTTGTGTTATTTATTGAGGAATTTTAAAAAGACTTTACCCAAATGGTTTTAATGTTTCCCTACTCAAAATATTTGGGGAAAATGTACCAAAGCAATCTGATTGCAAATTGTTGCCTCAAATTTATTGAGTGGATTCTATAGGTTTGTTTTTAGCTGTGTTTACTTCCTGTATCACTGCACAGAGGGAACTGTGCAGAAGCAACTAACTCAGACAAGATACTCACGCTGGTGAGAGCATGGTATGTAAACATTCACGGTGTCCTCTGCAGCTGAGCTGTGATGTTACCTAACTTACTTAGCTTGGTTTGCTCGCCCCTCGTCCATGAGTAAATGCATCCTTCTTCAAAAAACATAGTCCCTAATTGAAACTGCTCACGAGGTCTGAAGTTCCACCTAGTTCTATTTTAGTTGAGAAAAGACAGAGCTGATGTCTCTGAAACTAAGCAACTCACATGAAATAATAGAAGGATGAAGAAGAAAACTACATACAGTATATATGATTTTGCCCTGAACAACCCCTTTAAGTACAGTAGCTCCAAGTCAAATGGCACCTCCAAATGTTTCATTTTAATATGGGAAGGAAAGTAAACTGGGGGTAACAAAGGAGACATAAATCATGAGACACAATCATAGACTCACGGCGCTCCAGTTGCTGGTGACCCAGTAGGCTCCAGCAGTTACTCGTGGTGAGGCTGAAGTTTGGACAAATGGTGGCGCTGGCGGCGGCCTCAGAATAGGTGGATTGGTACTTGGCAACTCCTTGTGCAGTGTTGTGCTCGGTAGAGGATGTGCTGCTGTGTTTGATGGAAGCTGCTCACGGCTGTTCCTCATCATCTTGGGAGTTGCTGTCTCAGCATAGTCAAAATCAGCCAAATCAAACGATGTAGCTGGGGATGAGGACTCTGTTCCAGTTCTCTTAGGGAAGACGGGCTCCGTCGGTTTATGTTTCCCTGTGGCCGGGAGAAGGTCAGCTGGAGAGGGCTGCGTGGCTCCTTCCAGGTCTGTAGGAGGTACGGTTTCTCTTCCAGTTGATGTGGAGTTATCAGAGGCCTCTTGTTTTCCTGAGATTTGCAAAAAGGGAAAGGGGGCGGGAGTGGATTTCTCAGAGGCAGGAAGTAAAGTTGTACTGAGATCAAGGCCAGCATCCCATGGATACTGACTGGTGGTATATAGTGTATTAAAACTAGTCTGATCCAAGTCCACATCTTCCAGTGTGAAGGCAGTTGGAAGTATTATTGATTGACTGGTTATTTGAGGTATATCTTCAGTTTGAACAGTTTCTGGTTCAAGTTCAGGACTCTCTGTATTTTGTTCTGCAGAAATATCTGGACCCAAAGTACTTTTATCACTGTAACTGTACTCATTATCGTCCTGTTCCTCCATCTCCTGAGCACTCATTGTTGTAGTGACAACAGCATTAATAGTAGTTTGAGTGGGAGGAGCTTGTCTGTGAGTCACAGTGACACTGTCAGCAAGTTTGTCTTCAGTGAATCTGTGGTAGCTATTTTCTACCTCCGCCCCGTACTTCACGTCGTGTCTCGGCTCATCAGTGGTGAAAACAAGGTTGGGCATTGTGCTCGTGTTTTCAGGCCACCACAGACTGCCATGTCGCCCTCTGAGAGTCTGTGAATGCTGAGTTGGAGACAGCTGGGGTGAGCGAGTGGTGGACACGGGCAGAAGATAATCCTCGGAGAGAAAATCATCCAAGTTGTCATAATCCTTTGCGGCTGCGTTTCTATCGGCTTCTGAATTGTCTGAATGTGTGTCTACTTCTTCTGTTTTCAAAGTACGTGCAGAGGCTTCGGAAACTGCTGAAATGGCTGAGGTCACTGTGGGAGGTTTTGTAGTTTCGATGGAAGCCTTTTCTTTCGTGCTTTGGGTCGGCTTGACCTCCAGTGTGGCGCTGGATCTGTGACTGTCCTCTGTATCTTTTTGATCACTCTCAAAGTCATCCGACAAGTCTTCGTGGAAGTTGATGAAGTTATAATCATAGTAAAAATCATCAACGTGAACGCTGCTTTCTGAAGGGCGATCGATATTCTCAATGTTATTGTGGTTGTGAAAATCTGCCGCCACGATGTTACTGGCGTCTTTGTGATGTCTTGGCTGGGCTCTGGTGGTGCCGTATTTGGGTGGAGGTTTGACTTCAGGCACGGAGTTGATCTCATTGAGCACTTCCTTGCTCGACCAGCCACTTCCAGACCAGTCCATCCCGAAATTATCCGCTACTTGCGGACAGTCCTGAGTGGAGCAGGTGGTGACGGAGACGGGCTTCTTTTGGGGGTCGCAGTCAAAACCCGTGTTTCTGGAGCAGGTCACATTACGGCGGCGTACACCACTTCCACAGGTCAGTGAACACTGCACAGAGGAAAAGACATCAGATCACGAGTTGGAGAGACTTACACTTTTATGTCCTATTAAATTAATTGAATTAAACTATATAAACAACAGGATATAAAAGTAATTTTGTGAATTTGATAGTCCAAACTGTTTGAACTCCATGCGGTCTGAATCAGAGACAGAATATTGATTGAACAGTGCATCATTTTTTGCTTACTTTTTTTTTTTTTTTTAAAATGTTGGCGTTTTAATGTTAATGAAATAAACAGGACAGAAACACAAAAAAAGAGACTCTTTGAGGACACAGATGTTCTGAACGCTTACGTCAGCATCTAAAATGCAGATGGTATCACTTTTACCATTTGTTACTAAGCACCAAACACAAAGTTGAGCAGAGGATGATGGGTATGTAAGTACATATTTGTTCCGGCATCAAAGTATAGGGTGGCATGAATGTGAGGGATAAATTCCATGGCAATCGATTATGAAGAATAATCTCAACGTCATGGTGGTACTACAAAAAGGAAAAGTATGTGATAGTCAGAAGGCGTCAACCTCTTTGGAACATCAATACCTTTTTTGAACATGCTTGCAAATCGGGCAAAAACACCTTACATGTGGTTAAATCATTTATATACAAGTTTTATATACAAGTGCATTAAAAAAGAGACAATGATTATTGTTTAGATATGTTCCAGGTCAGAAATCAGAAGATCTGCGGCAACATAATTTTGTATTCAAAGATTTACCATACAAAAGGTATTAGTGACACATGCTGCAACAATGTCCAACAGTCCCTTTATAGTGAAATTCCTGGATCCATCACTTCATCTGGATCCTTGCTGAAATTCAAAGGATTCTAATTCTGCCCATTCAACGTCCTCCCTCGATGATTTAATTGACAACCAAACTAACCTCGGCAGAGGTAAAAAATGAAAAAATGCAAAACATTACAGAAACATTACCAGAAAGAGCACAAATGATAATATTTTTACACATGAATACTACATTAGTAGTATTTTCTAACAGAAACACCCTTTTAGAAAGTATGAAAGTAGCTGTAAGAATTTCTGGTGACATGAAAAAAATAACAGCATTTTAATACCAGTTCGAAACAGCACAACAAAACCATAAGCTCACATTGTGACCCTGACTCACCTTTGACCAGCTGCCAGTGGTCCAGTCAGCGGGGCAGGGGACGTGCGTGTTGCAGGACGACAGGGATTCAGGTTTGGGCATGTGTTCACAGTCCCTGGACTGCAGGGCTTTTTGCTCCTCCACACTCAATGCCTGGATGCAGAGCACCGTCCTTTTAGCCTGACCCGAGCTCCCGCAGCTCGCAGAGCATTTCTGCCACTCCCCGACCCACCATCTAGCACCAAGAGACATCAAATGATCCAAATCTAACAAGTCACGGGTGGTAAATTACAATCATACAGAATTTTTTTTTTTTTTTACCAATACTCCAATATCACTTACATCAGATATCAGACTTTTTTCCTAACAACAAATTAAATGTTCCAGCATATAATCACATCATAAATCACCCCTAAATAATGTACCAGGAGACACTGCTATATACAAATGCACGTTAGTTGCACGTTCAAACACACCCAGGCGTGCAACACAATGTACTAATCTAAACAAAACAAAAGTACATTTGTATTAATTAGCAGAAAAAACATTATTGACTTGGTGCTTTATCAACGCTCTACCCTCAGTAATAATAAAATCAATACAAGTCAGGAACATCGACTTTTTTTAAACAATATTTGTTACATAGCATGATGTAGAGGGTAAAATAAAATACATATTATTTAGTTCTTGACTTAAGTGTTTATGTGAAAAAAAACTTACCATAATAATGTTAGAATCTATTTTGTCAGGGTCTGGGGTTTTGTTATAGTTTTTGTTTTGGGTTTTTCTTGTTGTTGTCCTCTTTCCACTCCCCCCTCCCTCTTATGGTGTTTTTCAGCAGGTGTGGCAGGAGTCGTGGCTGGCACACCTGATTCCCATTAGCTGGTAATCAACCGCTCCATAAGACCCCGGTCATCACTCCTCCACTTCGCCAGATGATTCCGGTCTACCCGTATGTGCCTCGCTGTGTTTCTTCGTCTCAGTCTCCAGTGTGTTAGCTGCCACCCCTTCGCTCTTCACCAGCCTCCCCGTGGTCAGCCGGCTCCCGTCTCCTCCGCCGAGTGTGTGAAGACCTGGATTTTCCGTACACCTCTCATCCTGCGTAATTTCCAGGGTTCATTAAAACAGCTTAACTGTTCGCTCGTGTCTGGCTCCGCTATTATTGGTCCTCATAAACGGAACGTAACAGAATCATCTGGCCAACGATGGACCCAGCGGACTCGGAAAGAATTAAGCAGATTCTTTCCACTCAAGGTGCATTAGTGGGACAACATGACTCCACTCTACGTCAGGTCATGGAGACACTACAACAACTTTCCACCAGTGTTTCTCAGCTCGGTGGTCGGATGGACCAGGTGGCTACGCAGCTCACTCACCTCTCCGCTTCAGCCACTCCGCCAGCTCCGCCTCCACCGGCACCTCCCGCAGCCTGGTCCCTAGCTATTTCCCTCAATAACCCTGCCCTGTGTTCAGATTATCAAGCGTTCACTGCTGAGATGCTTCGCGTTTTTGACCACCCAGTTAAAGGCAAGGAAGCTGTTAGTCAGCTTTTATCTCTGGTCCAAGGGAGGAATTCAGTGTCTCAATACGCCCTAGATTTTCGCATATTGGCAGCAGAGAGTGGGTGGAATGAGAGCGCACTTCAGGGTGTGTTCTTAAAGGGACTATCAGAGGAGATTAAGGATGAATTAGCAGCCCGGGATGAAACTAGTACGCTGGAGGAGCTAACAGGATTAGCCACTAGGCTGGACAATAGACTCAGGGAGAGGCGCAGGGAGAGAAGAGAGAAGCGGAGAAGCAGAGGTCTACCCTCGGCCCATCCACTTTTCGTCACCGTCTGCAGTCGCCTCTACCTTCACCTACACCATCCGGGGGAGTTACCAGCGGACGTGATGGGGACCCTTCTCTGCCTCCAGTCCCCATAGAGGAACCTATGCTGCTGGGGCGATCTAGGCTCACCCCGGCTGAGAGACAGCGCCGGCTTCGTCTGGGTCTCTGCCTCTACTGCGGCAACGAGGGACATCACCTGGCAGT